>JAHRHZ010000008.1:12638853-12739599 GCA_024137785.1 Ginglymostoma cirratum | reverse complement strand
TGCTGTGTTCATCCAGCCCCACACCTTGTTATCTCGGATTCTCCAGCATCTGCAGTACCTTTTATCTCTTATCTTAGATGCTGTTAAATCTTTAATCAGTTAGAAGGTTTTAATTGATTAATATTTATATGTAAATCCCCGAATTCCTTTAAGGTCACTGCCCTGAGAGAACTAAAGGTTTTAGCAGTATAAAGAAGAGGTGACATTTTAGGTCAGACAATGCATGTTAGGTGTGAGGCCTTGTTTAGAATCTGTCTGTGTTTTGGTTTGGAGTCAGACCGGTTTTATTTCTAAAGTAGGAATTTATAAAACACAACATTGACTGAGTGTCTATAAATTGTGTGCTTTTTGAACAAAAGGATGCCCCGAGGCATGGTACATTGGCAAGACCATGCAGATGCTACAACAACGGATGAATGGACACTGCGTAACAATTGCCAGACAGGGATGTTCCCTCCCAGTTGGGGAGCACTTCAGTGGTCCAGGACATTCGGTCTTGGATATTTGGGTAAACGTCCTCCAGTGCAGACTTTGAGATACACAACAATGCAGAGTCGCCGAGCAGAGGCTGATAGCCACGTTCAGTCCCCATGAGGACGGCCTCAACCGGGACCTTGGGTTCATGTCACACCACACTGTACACTCACTCACACACACACACACATACATACATGCACACTCTTTCCCTCTCTCTCTCTCACATACACACACACACACAGACACACACTCTCTCACACACACACATACATACATACACACACACACTCTCTCTCTCTCTCTCTCTCTCTCCCTCATACACATTCTCTCTCTCCCTCATACACACATGCGCGCACACACATGAACACACATACACACGTGAATCTATGGGGTGAATTTGTATTTGCAGATACATTCTTTGTTCAGAAAGCACACAATTTATAGTCACTCAGTCAATGTTGTGTTTTATAAATTCCTACTTTAGAAATAAAACCAGTCTGACTCCAAACCAAAACACAAACAGATTCTAAACAAGGCCTCAAACCTAACATGCATTGTCTGACCTAAAATGTCACCTCCTCTTTACGCTGATAAAACGTTTAGTTTTCTCAGGGCAGTGACTTGAAAGAAATTCAAGGATTTACACATACACATTATTCAATTAAAACCTTCCAGCTGATTAAAGATTTGTTTAATACATCCTCATCAGTGGTGTAATCCTTTGATATTTTACTTATAAATTCTGCAAGAAATATTATCTCTCTCACTAACACCTGAAGAAGGAGTGAGGCTCCGAAAGCTCGTGTTTTCAAATAAACCTGTTGGACTATAACCTGGTGTCGTGTGATTTCTGACCTTGTCCACCCCAGTCTAACACCAGCATTTCCACATCTCTCTATGGAAAGCACTGTCTTTCCGCACTATAGTGAACACACCTCTCATATCAGAAGAGAGGCACATAACAACAGCAGTGCAATAAAGACCATCAGCGTCTCAGGATGTTGATTGAAGGATAGGTATTGGCGAGGACACCAGGAAGGGCTCGCCTGCACTTCTTCAATAAAAGTGCAAAAGGATCTTTTCCGTCCTCCTAAGCAGGCAGCTAAAGCCTTGGTTTAACACCTCACCCTAAAGACAGAACCTCCAACAATGTCATACTTCCTTAGAGTCACACCGAAATGCCAGTGCTCCATCCCTGGAGTAGACCTTCAACAGAGATGCTTGTGACACAATCAGGAAATCATATCATCAGAAAGGGATTCCAGGCTTTTGGGTGAAAGGAAGGAAAGTGAAGTTAAGGATTATCAGATCAGCCACGATCTCATTGAATGGCAGAGCAGACTCGATGGGCTGAATGGCCAACTTCTGCTCCTAAGTCTTATGGCCTCCACTTTCCTTTGCCACATTTAAATTGGCAGGGGAGGTAGAATGAAGCCCTGGAGTGAACATTTAAGAACCTCAAATGAATGCATGAATGAACTGAAACTTTCTTGCTTGATGAGGTGGGTAGAGATTGTAACAAGGTCAGCCAAGACGGCATCATAGAATATGAACTCCCTGATTGGGGCTGTTAACCCAGTACAATCAGGGAGCCCTGGCTGACAGATATAAACAGGATTGTCTTCCACCAATGCTCTCGATCCCTTAGGGAGAAGTGGGCACCACAGGGGGATTGAATGCTTTGTTTCCCCCTCCAATTCTATTTTGATTTAATCCATAGCCTCCCGCTTCACTTTTTTTTTCCTGTCTGCATTGCCTTTATCAAGCTTTGCTTGTTACCAGTTCCCTGGCCACATGGGTGTTCCCCTGATGGTGGAAATATTGAATAAAGTCTTTTTGCACATGGTATCTTCGCTGCGCCTCCGCACTTACACACACACAGAACACAGGTCATGTGGCCAAAAAAACATGCACTACTGGTGTAGAAAGAAAAGAAGAGGTAAACGGGAGTGTCCGAGGTTCTGAGAGCTGGCTCTGAGGGAGCTGGACCAGTGTCAAGTACCATGCATGTGTGGTGACTTGGTGAAGGGATACCAGCTTCTGTGGAGTTACTTCACTGCGATGCTGGGGTGCAGCTAGATTTGAACCCAGGGCCCAATCACAAAAGAGCCAACATCGAATCCCTTCAGCTTCATCAGGTCATTGAATACATGGAGGTTTCTGTTAATTTTACAGCAACTGTTGATGACAGATACAAACCTGACCAGGCAAGCAATTCAAACTGGCAAAGCCCACTTTCTTTTTGCCAGGCTGGGAGACAATCAGGCTCAATTGTAGTTGGCATTCTGGCATTTTTGATGGTGAGACCACTTTTGGCATGTGGTCCCACCAACTGCAGCATCTCCTACACGAATGAGCCCCAATGGGTTGCCTGAAAACATCAATTAATGCATGATTGGGGTAATCAACTTTCAAATTAGACAAGCTGGCATGTTCTACGTATTTTGAGAAAGTCAAACACAGGCACTGAGCCCAGTCTGAAGTAAGGTTTATTGCCACACAATATGTTCCTCCAGTAGTTTATCATAAGCATTTGACATTTATTCTACTCTGTACCAGCTGAGTCATGCACTATTGAATGCCTCCTTGTTAACAATGGTTTCATCAGCTTCTTCCTACCTAGTATCTGTGGCAATGCTATTTTTTTTATCATTGGGTAAATGTTGAATGCCACTGCCTGCTCAGTTTGGGGATTTGTGAGTTTTTGATTCCTGAACAACCAAAACAGTTTGGTACTGCCACACAGACCCATTATTCTGGGAATACAGAATCCACAGCACAAAAAGAGGTCATTCAGCCCTTTGGACCCATGCTGTACTTTAGGGGAAGCTATTAAATTCATCCCACTCATGGTGCTTTTTTTCCTTCAAGTATTTATATATCTGTTTCCATTTTGCAGGCTCCAATTGAATTAGAGGTGATGGTGCCAGAGTGTAATGTCACTGGGCTCATTATCCAGCTGTTTATGTGCTGGGACCATGGGTTCAAATCCCAACACAGCATGTTGGTGGAAGTAATCATTCATCGAAACGTACAGTACAGGGGATGCCCTTCAGCCTGCCAAAAATATACTACCACTTGGCCCACAGCCTTGAATGTTTTGATACTTCAAAGGCTCAACCATGAGCCTTTTCTAAAGGTTGTAAGGTTTCTTGCCTCAGCTCTGCTCCAGGCAGTGCATTCCAAACCCCTAACACCCTCTGGGTGAGAAGGTTTTCCTCAAATCCCATCTAAACCTCCTGACTTTATCTTTAAAATGACCTCCTCTTATTAACGACTCTTTGATTAAGGGGAGCAACTGCTTTCTATTCACTTTATTAATGCCTCTCATAACCTTATTTTGTTTTTCCATTCAGTTCACTGGTACCTCGCAGGGAAGGGAATCTGCAGTCCTTACCTGGTCTGGCCTACATTTCACTCCAGAGCAACGTGGTTGAATCTTAACTGCCTCTCTGAGATAACCAAGACAGCCACTCATTTCAGGGGCAATTAGGGATGGGCAACAAATGCTGGTCATGTCAGTGACATCCACATCCTGTGAAAGAATAAAACAAACATCTGCTTCTATTAATCTTTCAGGCAGTGATTTTAAGATCAAGTATTGTACACATAATACTGGCGGTCCCTGATTTACATATAGCCCATTAATGAACATTTGTACTTACAAACGTGATCCCATACAGGGATGTGTTAATAATAATTTTAAAGATCTGATATATAAACACTTCCTTGAACTTACAGCCAGTGTAGATTGTCCTGTATTGTGTTCCAACTATTAATCAACTTGCAAATGCCCTCAAGAACAGAACCTGTTTGCAACTGGGGAATTGCCCGTAAATGTTTCCTGAATTCCTGTCACATTCCTTTGTCATCATTTTAAAACTAAATCTTCAGGTTCTCGAACCTTCTGTCAGCAGGGACAGTTTCTCCTTATTCACTCTATCTGAAACCCTTCCTGATTTTGAATGTGTCTGTCAAATCTTCTCTCATCCTTGTAAACTTGGAGATAAATGCCAACTTCTCCAAATAAAACCGAAATCCCTCATCCACAATTCAGTTATGGGAAACTTCCTTCTGCACCCTCTCCAAATTTTCTTTTATTCACCCATGGGACACGAACATTGCTGGGTGGGCCAGCATTTTATTGCCTGTCCCTACTTGACCTAGAGAAGGTGGCGGTGAGCTGCCTTCTTGAACCGCTGCTGTGGATTGACCCATAATGCTCTTAGGGATTCTGACCCAGTAACACTGAAGGAATGGCGATGTTCTTCCAAGGATGGGGAGTGACTTGGAGGGGAACTGGCAGGTGGTGGTGTTCCCATGTATCTGCTGCACTTGTCATTCTCGATGGAAGTGGTCATACAGTCATAGCACGGAAACAGACCCTTCAGTCCAACTCATCATGCCAACCAGATATCCTAAATAACTCTAGTCCCATTTTCCAGCATTTACCCCATATCCCTCTAAACCTTTCCTATTCATATACCCATCCAGATGCCTTTTAAATGTTGTAATTGTACCAGCCTCCACCACTTCCTCTGGCAGCTCATTCCATACACACACCATCCTCTGAATGAAAAAGTTGCCCCTTAGGTCCCCTTTAAATCTTTCCCCTCTCACCTTAAACCTATGCCCTCTAGTTTTGGACTCCCCCACCGCAGGGAAAAGACCTTGTCTATTTACTCTATCCATGCCCCTAATGATTTTAAAACCTCTCTAAGGTCATCCCTCAGCTTCCAACACTCCAGGGAAAATACCCCCAGTTTATTCAGCCTCTCTCTGTAGCTCAAACCCTCCAATCCTGGCAACATCGTTGCAAATGTTTTCTGAATCTTTTCAAATTTCACAACACCCTTTCTATATCAGGGAGACCAGAATCGCATGTAATACTCCAATAGTGGCCTGACCAACATCCTGTACAGCCTTAACATGACCTCTCAATTCCTATACTCAATGCACTGACCAATAAAGGCAAGCGTCCCAAACACTTTCATTATCCTATCTACCTGCGTCTTCACTATCCTATCTACCTGCGACTTCACTTTCAGGGTACTATGAACCTGCATTCCAAGGTTTCTATGTTTAGCAGGATCTTACCATTAAGTGTGTAAGTCCTGCCATAATCTGCCTTTCCAAAATGCAGCACCTCATCGGGTTTGGACGGTGCTGTCTGAGGATCTTTGGTGAATTTCTGCAGTGTATCTTGTAGATAGTACACACTGCTGTGACTGATCGTCGGCGGTGGAGGGAGTGGATGCTTGTGGATGTAGTGCCAGTCAAGTGGACTGCTTTGTCCTGGGTGGTGTCGAACTTCTTGAGTGTTGTTGGGGCTGCACCCATCCAGGCAAGTGGGGAGTATTCCATTACATCCTGACTTATGCCTTGTAAATGGCAGACAGGCTCTGGGAAGTCAGGACGTGAGCTACTTGCTGCAATATTCCTAGCTTCTGATCTGCTCTTGTAGACGCTGTGTTTATGTGGTGAGTCCAGTTGAGTTTCTGGTCAATGGTAACCCCCAGGATGCTGATCGTGGGGGTAACACAATCAAAATTCCTAACATCCTTCTTACGGTGTGATCTGAACAAGGTGCCCCAGCTGAGCAGCTTCACTGACAGGGTTTAAGCAACTGTACGCTTTCATTCCTGAGTGAGGCATTATGTGAAATGGCTTGACAATAATCTGAGATTGGGAGCTTCGAAGTGCCCCCAGTACAAGGTTTGGTCCTGAGGGTGACTGGATGATGTAAACCAGGAAAAACAGGCAGAGGTTGACACCAACATGCCTTTACATAGCACCTTTAACTAAGTAACATATCCAAGGTGCCACACAGGAATGTGATCAAGCAGAAAAATCCCATTTTGCTTTCAGACAGGTTGGTCAAAGAGTCAGACTTTAAGAAACAAGAAGTAGACGGCACAGCCTCAAAGTAAGCAGGGGGAGCAGGTTAAGGACTGAGCTGAGGAGGAAGTTCTTCACCCAACGAGTTGTGAATCTGTGGAATTCCCTGCTCAGTGAAGCAGTTGAGGCTACCTCATTGAATATTTTTACGGCAGAACGATTTTTGAACAGTAAAGGAAATAAACATTACGGTGAGCAGACAGGTAAATGGCGCTGAGTCCCATAAAAAAATCAGCCATGATCTTATGGAATAGCACAGCAGGCTCGATGGGCCAAATGGCCTACTCCTGATCCTGTTTCTTTTGTTCTTATGTAAGATGCTCTTGAACAATAACATATATTTCAGTAGTGTCTTTAAGGCAGTGAGAAGTCCCAAGGCTCCCTACAGGACTATAAGACAATGAGTCACGCGAGAAGATGCTAGGTCAGGTGACATAAAGCTTGGTGAAAGAGAAAGATTTGAAAGTGTGACTCAAAGGAGGAGAGAGAAGTAGGTAGGTATAGCATGGGAATTTCAGAACTTGGGATGGTCACTGAAGGCACAGCCACAAATGGTGGAGCAATTAAAATCAGGGACAGCCATGAGATGAGAACTAGAGGAGGACAGATGTCTCCAAAAGTTGTAGGTCTGGAGGAGATTTCAGAGATTGGGTGGGGTGCAGTTGTGAAGGGACTTGCAAACAAAGATCTTCATTTTAAAATCAAGATGTTGCATAGGGAGAGGCTGAATGGCCTGAGGCTATTCTCCATAAAGTGTTGGAGGCTGAGGGGTGACCTTATAGAGATTTTTAAAATCATGAGGGGCGTGGATAGTGTCAATAGCCAAGCTCATTTTCCCCTGGGTTGGGGAGTCCAAATCTAGAGGGCATAGGTTTGAGGTGAGAGGGGCAAGATTTAAAAGAGACCTAAGGGGCAAATTTTTCCATGCAGAGGGTGGTGTGTGTGTGGAATGAGCTGCCAGAGGAAATGGCGGAGGCTGGTACAATTGTAACATTGAAAAGACATCTTGATGAGTATATGAATAGGAAGGGTTTAAAGGGATATGGGCCAAATGCTGGAAAATGGGACTAGGTTAATTTAGGATATCTGGTGGGCATGGACGAGTTAGACCAAAGGATCTTTCTCCTCGCTGCACAGCTCTATGATTCTCTTGACAGAGAGTCAATGTGGGTGAGCGGGCACAGGATGACAGGATGACATTTGCTGCCAAAATTGAGAGATGGAGAGGTGTACTGGGTTAGCTAGTAAATTCCAGCGTTTAGATCCTAGACAGCTGAAGGCATGGCCTTCGATGTAGGGTAAAGGAGGTGGGCCATGGACACAGCTTAGAGTTGGAGGAATGTGGGCATGCACTGTAGGGCTCTGCAGATTACGTGGATAGGAAGTAACCTTTCCATGGAAGAATCTGATGGCGAGGGGGAGAACTTTTAAAAGGATATATTGCTGGACTCAGACACAAGGCAGATCCATGCATGTTGAGGTGATGGACAAAGCAGCTTAGTATGAGTTGGAATATTATCTTTCTTGATCCCAATTAGCAATTAATACAAGACTAACCATCTTGAGAGGGAAGTGGGCATGCAGAATCTCTGCCTTAGTGTGGGGTGAACCACAGGTGACAGTAAAATATGCCACATTCAGCAGAAATGTATTAAAATAACGGCGAGTAAGATAAAAAGATTGCTACATTCAACAGAAAATAACAATGTTGCACAGAGGGCCATTTCACAATCTGGGGAATATTTAATAAGAGGAAGAAATCGAGGAAAAGGCCACTGGAATGCAGCAATTACTTTATATTTGCTCGAGAAAGAGAAAGATTAAATCCCTGTGGGGGATGAGAAGGAGAGTGGGATGAGGCTAAGATGAAAAAGGTATTGGTGCGGAGATGATGGGTCAAAAGCTTCCATGCCATGACACTGAGAAAAGCAGATTTCAATAAATGAACAAAGTATTCATGCTAAATAATAAATTACAGAATGCGAACTACAGAGGCAGGTAATTCAGTCCAACTGCTCCTTACCAGTGCTCATGCTCTGCATAAGCCTCTTTTCATCTGATTCTATCACCATTTCCTTCTATGTCTTTCTCCCATGTGTATATTCACCTTCCTGAATGCATCCACTCTACTCAATCTCCTCTACGCCCTATGACTGTGAACTCCACATTCCCACCACTCTCCGGATAAAAAGGGCTGCTCCTGAATTCCCAACTGGATTTATTTTTAATTATTCTACATTCAAGGCCACTAGTTCTGGGCTCCACTACAAGTGTGAACCATCTCCCCTACATCCGCCCAAGCAGTGAGCTGCAATCCGGCAGCAGTCATAGAGATATACAGCACAGAAACAGAACAGGAACTGCTGACACTGGAGTCTGAGATAACAAGGTGTGCAGCTGGATGAACACAGCAGGCCAGGCAGCATCAGAGGAGCAGAAAAGCTGACGTTTTGGGTTGGCATCCTTCTTCAGAAATGGGGGAGGGGAAGGGGGCTCTGAAGTAAATAGAGAGTCGTGGGGCGATGATAGCAGGTAGATAATGGAGCGGATAGGTGGGAGAGAAAACAGAGAGGTCAAGGAGGGGGGATGAGAAGGGGCTAGTCTTGGGATGAGGTCGGGAGTGGGGAGATTGTGAAGCTAGTAAAGTCCACATTGAAACCATTGGGTTATAAGCTTCCAAGGCAGAATATGAGTTGTTCCTCCGGTTTCCAGGTGGCATTGTGTGACACTGGAGGAAGCCCAGGAATGGATACGTCATCCAGGGAGTGGGAGAGGGAGCTGAAGTGGTTCGTGACTGGGAGGTGCAGTCGTTTGTCATGAACCGAGCATAGGTATTCCACAAAGCAGTCTCTGAGCCTCCGCTTGGTCTCCCTGATGTAGAGGAGACCACATCGGGAACAGCAGATACAATAGACCACATTAGCAGATGTGCAGGTGAACATCTGTTTAATGTGGAAGGTTTTCTTGGGTCCTGGGATGGAGGTGAGTGGGGAGGTGTAGGGGCAGGTGTAGCACTTCCTGCGGTTGCAGGGAAAAGTGCCAGGTGTGGTGGGGCTAGTGGGGAGTGTGGAGCGAACGAGGGAGTCGCGGAGAGAGTGGTCCCTCCGGAAGGCAGATAAGGGTGGGGAGGGAAATATATCCTTCGTAGTGGGGTCAGATTGCAGGTGGCAGAAGTGGCAGAGAATGATGCATTGAATCCGGAGGTTGGTGGGGTGATACGTGAGGACAAGGGAGATTCTGTCTTTGTTTTTATTGTGGGGAAGGGGTGTGAGGGCTGAGATGCAGAAAATGCAAGAGATGCGGTCGAGGGCGTTTTCTACCACTGAGGGGGGGATATTGCGGTCCTTTAAAAGATGGGAACATCTGGGATGTACGGGAGTGGAATGTCTCATCTTGGGAGCACATGCAACGAAGGCAGGGGAATTGGGAATAGGTGATCGCATTCTTGCAGGAAGATGGATGAGAGGAGGCGTAGTCTAGGTAGCTATGGGCTTGAAATAGATATAAGTTTCGAGGTGGTCACCAGAGGTGGAGACAGAGAGGTCCAGGAAGGAGAGAGAGGTATCAGAGATGGTCCAGGTGAACTTGAGGTTGGGGTGGAAGGTGTTAGTGAAGTTGATGAACTATTCGAGCTCCTCATGGGAGCATGAGGCGTCGCCGATACAGTCATCAATGTAACGGAGGAGGAGGTGGGGGATTGGGCCAGTGTAACTGCGGTAGGGGGACTGTTCCACATAACCTACAAAGAGGCAGGCATAGCTTGGGCCCATGCGGGTACCCATGGCCACCCCCTTTGTCTGTAGGAAGTGGGAGGAGTTGAAGGAGAAGTTGTTAAGGGTAAGCACGAGTTTAGCTAATCGGATGAGGGTATCAGTGGAGGGGAACTGGTCGGGCCTGCGGGACAGGAAGAAGCGGAGGGCCTTTAGGCCATCTGCATGGGGAATGCAAGTGTATACGGACTGGATGTCCATGGTAAAGGTGAGATGATGAGGACCAGGGAATCGGAAGTTTTGGAGGAGGTGGAGGGCATGGGTGGTGTCCCGGACGTAGGTGAGGAGTTCCTGGACTGGGGGGGGGGAGAAAATAGAGTCGAGATAAGTGGAGATAGGTTCGGTGGGGCAGGAGCAGGCAGGGACAATGGGTTGGCCAGGGCAGTCAGGTTTACGGATTTTGGAAAGAAGATAGAAACAGACGGTGCGGGGTTGGGGAATGATGAGGTTGGAGGCTGTGGGTGGGAGGTCACCTGAGCTGATGAGGTTATGGATGGTCTGGGAAATGATGTTTTGGTGGTCAGGGGTGGGGTTGTGATCAAGGGGGCGGTAGGAGGAGGTGTCGGAAAGTTGGCACATGGCCTCGGCAATGTAAAGGTCAGTGCGCCAACTCTCTGACACCTCCTCCTACCACCCCTGATCACGATCCCACCCCTGACCACCAAACCATCATCTCCCAAATCATCCACAACCTCATCACCCCAGGTGACCACCTACCCACAGCCTTCAATCTCATCGTTTCCCAACCCTGCACCGCCCGCTTCTATCTCCTTCCCAAAATCCACAAACCTGACTGCAATGGTCTACCCATTTTACCTGCCTGCTCCTGCCCCACCAAACGTATCTCCACTTATCTCGACTCTATTTTCTCCCCCACGGTCCAGGAACTCCCCACCTATGTCCAGAACACCACTCACGCTCTCCACGTCCTCCAAAACTTCCGATTCCCTGGTCCCCAACACCTCATCTTCACCATGGACGTCTAGTCCCTGTATACTTGCACTCCCCATGCAGATGGCCTAAAAGCCCTCCGCTTCTTCCTGTCCCGCAGGCCCAACCAGTCCCCCTCCACCAACACCCTTATCTGCCTAACCCAACTCGTCCTTACCCTTAACAACTTCTCCTTCATCTCCTCCCACTTCCTACAGACAAAGGGGGTGGCCATGGGTACCCGCATGGGCCCAAGATATGCCTGCCTCTTTGTAGGATACGTGGAACAGTCCCCTTTCCGCAGTTACACTGGCCCAATCCCCCACCTCTTCCTCTACTACATCGATGACTGTATCAGCGACACCTCATGCTCCCACAAGGAGCTTGAACAGTTCATCAACTTCACTAACACCTTCCACCCCAACCTCAAGTTCATCTGGACCATCTCTGATACCTCTCTCTCCTTCCTGGACCTCTCTGTCTCCACCTCTGGTGACCACCTCGAAACTTATATCTATTTCAAGCCCACAACTACTTAGACTACGCCTCCTCTCATCCACCTTCCTGCAAGAATGAGATCACCTGTTCCCAATTCCTCTGCCTTCGTCGCATCTGCTCCCAAGATGAGGCATTCCACTCCCGTACATCCCAGATGTCCTCATTTTTCAAGGACCGCAATATCCCCCCCTCAGTGGTTGAAAACGCCCTCGACCGCATCTCTTGCATTTCCCGCACCTCAGCCCTCACACCCCCTCCCCACAATAAAAACAAAGACAGAATCTCCCTTATCCTCATGTATCACCCCACTAACCTCCGGATTCAACGCATCATTCTCCGCCACTTCTGCCACCTGCAATCTGACCCCACCACCAAAGACACTTTTCCCTCCCCACCCTTATCTGCTTTCCGGAGGGACCGCTCTCCATGACTCCCTCATCCACTCCACACTCCCCACTAGTCCCACAACCCCCGGCATCTTTCCCTGCAACCGCAGGAAGTGCTACACCTGCCCCTACACCTCCCCACTCACCTCCATCCCAGGCCCCAAATAAACCTTCCACATTAAACAGATGTTCACCTGCACATCTGGTAATGTGATCTATTGTATCTCTTGTTCCCGATGTGGTCTCCTCTACATCGGTGAGACCAAGCAGAGGCTCGGAGACCGCTTTGTGGAACACCTACGCTCGGTTCGCGACAAACGATAACACCTCCCAGTCACGAACCACTTCAGCTCCCTCTCCCACTCCCTGAGTGACATGTCCATCCTGGGGTTCCTCCAATGTCACAACAATGCCACCTGGAAATTGGACGAACAACACTTCATATTCCGCCTCGGAAGCCTACAATGGTTTCAATGTGGCTTCAAAATCTCCTCACCCACGACCTCATCCCAAGACCAGCCCCCCCTCATCCCTGCCTCCTTGACCTGTCTGTCTTCTCTCCCAACTATCCTCTCCTCCTACCACACTGACCAATCCCCATCACCACCTAGCTACATTCACCTTTATTAGCTTCATCCCCGCCTCCTTGACCTGTCTGTCTTCTCTCCCACCTATCAGCTCCACTATCTACCTGCTATCACCGACCCCCCCCTCTCTATTTATTTCAGAGCCCCCTTCCCCTCCTTTCCCATATTTCTGAAGAAGGGTGCTGACCCGAAACATCAGCTTTCCTGCTCCTCTGATGCTGCTTGGCCTGCTGTGTTCCTCCAACTCCAGAGAAACAGACCCATTGGTCCAACTCATCCATGCCAACCAGATAACCTAAATCAATCTAGTCTCATTTACCAGCAGTTGAACCATATCCCTCTAAACCCTTCCTATTTATGTACCCATCCAGATGCCTTTTAAATATTGTAATTGTACCATTCCCCCAATTCCTCTGGCAGCTTATTCCACACGCACACCACCCCGTGCATGAAAAAGTTGCCCCTTAGGTCTCTTTTACATATTTCCCCTTTTATACACTTGGCTTTTATTGGTCAGTGCATTGAGTATAGGAGTTGGGATGTCATGTTGTGGCTGTGCAGGACATTGGTTAGGCCACTTTCGGAATACTGCATTCAATTCTGGTCTCCCTGCTATGGGGAAAATGTTGTGAAGCTTGAAAGGGTGCAGAAAAGATTTACAAGGATGTTGCCGAGGTTTGAGGGTTTGAGCTACAGGGAGAGGCTGAATAGGCTGGGGCTATTTTCCCCGGAGAGTCGGAGGCTGAGGGATGACCTTATAGAGGTTTATAAAATCATGAGGGGCTTGGATAGGGTGAACAGCCAAGGTCTTTTCCCCAGGGTGGGGGAGTCCAAAACTAGAGGGCATAGGTGTAAGGTGAAAGGGAAAGATTTAAAAGGGACCTAAGGGGCAACTTCTTCACACAGAGGGTGGTGCGTGTGTGAAATGAGCTGCCAGAGGTAATGATGGAGACTGGTATAATTATAAAATTTAAAAGGCGTCTGGATGGGTACTTGAATAGAAAGGCCTTAGAGATATATGGGTCAAATACTGGAATATGGGAGTAGATTAATTTAGAATATCTGGTCAGCATGGACGAGTTGGACCAAAGGGTCTGTTTCCGTGCTGTACATCTCTATGACTCTATGACTGCCTCCAGTTTGCAGCTCACTTTTTTTCTAGTGAGAATATCTTACAATCTTTCCTAATGGGCATAACATTTCAATTCTCCTTGTAAAGATTGCTTTTGCACCATCACCTCTGTGTTGTACGTGGAATTAAGGAGACCAGAATGGTATAGAGTATTCCAAGAGAGCTCAAATTAAGTTCAGCACAACCTTATCTGCCCTTGAATTCCAGCCCTCTCGAAAAAGACCCTGAATTCTGAACATCACAAAACAGAAGCACGCTCGGAATTGTTGCACAGCAGTATGAGATGCTTGATGCGGAACTTTAAGCAACAAATCCATTCAGATGGTTTTGTGTGGGGTAATGAAGGATACCTGCAGATACAGCTCAGCTATGCTTTATCTGCACATAACTTTGAAAGTGAAGCTGAACACACCTGTTGAGATGTTGAGTTGTTGGGCTATTCAGAGAAAATAAATGTGGCTTTTCAGTCTGTTTAGACCCAAAGCTATTTTACCAAAGGGCCCAAAGAGATCTGAACAGATTTATAAGAGCAAGTGTATCCGAAAATATCGTTTATCCAAAAAGCAGCTGGCCTGAGTTTTTTGAATAGAGGATTCCCAATCTGTACAGCACATTGGCGAGGGTTCAGTAATAGTGTTCACCTCTCAGTCAGAAGGGTCATAAAAATCATAGACCATAGAACAGTACAGCACAGTACAGGCCCTTCAGCCCACGATGTTGTGCCGACCTATTATCCCACTAAGATCAATCTACCCTGTATACCCTATATTTTACTATCCTCCATGTGCCTATCCAAGAGTCGCTTAAATGTACCTAAAGTATCTGACTCCACTACCACTGCCGGCAGCGCATTCCACACGCCCACCACTCTCTGTGTGAAGAACCTAACTCTGACATCTCCCCTATACCTTCCTCCAATCACCTTAAAATTATGCCCCCTCGTAATAGTCATTTCCGCCCTGGGAGAAAGTCTCTGGGTATCCATTCCATTTATGCCTCTCATCATCTTGTACATCTTGTAGTCAATGTGGAGAAATCAGCCAGAACAGTACGCTTAGAAGAGCTGGGTGGCCTGCTTCTGCTCCTAATTTGTATGTTTGTAAAGTCACAAGTTTCCCCACTGTTTAAAACGATTCTTTCAGGAACATAGTCAGGTTTAGGTGTCCATCCCTAATTGTCCTTCAACTGAGTGGCTTGTTCGGGCCATTCCAGGGGGCAGTTAAGAGGCAACAACATTGCAGTGGATCTGAAGTCACCCTCTGCCTGCAAAACAGATCAGGCTGGGACAGTCAGGTTCCCTTCCTAAAAGGGCATTAATGAACCAAACAATTTCTTTCTTAAATGACAATCGATGATAGCTGCCATGTTCACCATTACATTGGCAGCAATTTATTAATTGAGTTTAAAACACAACAGTTTCCATGGAGGGGGAGAAAGGGGATTTGAACCTGAGATCCCAAAAGAATCAACCTGTACCTCTAGATTACCAGCCCTGTGACATTACCACTGCACCACACCTCACAGTCTGAGATATGAGCAATACAACTGGGCTGAATAATTCTGTGTGAACAGAAGGCATGCTGCACTACCCAAAGTGCTGTTGTTTGGGTGAGGCATTAAATGGGTTCCCCCCTTCTGTCCTCTCAGACAGATGTGAAAGATACAAGGCCACAACTCAAGGAAAAGCCAGAGAGGTTTTCTGGCTTCCTGGCCAACATGAAACCCTCAAATACCAAGTGCATTCCCAACCCGTGAGTGCAATACCTTGAACTGTTTCATAGCAAACCAGCTGTGCCATTTGCAATCATGTCAGGGGATGTGGCAGGTTATTTCATCAGAGCAAGATTCCACAAGTAGCAATGAGAAAAATGACCGACTAGCCTGTTTTGGTATTGAGTCATTGAGTCATACAGCACAGAAACAAACCCTTTGGTCCAACCAGTCCATGCCAAACATAATCCCAAACTAAATTAGTCCTGGCCCATATCCCTCCAAACCTTTCTATTCATGTACTTATCCAAATGTCTTTCAAATGTTGTAACTATGCCCACATCCACCACTCCCTCATGTGATTGTGAAACGCACTCTGTGTAAAAAAACTTGTCCCTCATATATGTTTTAAATCTCTTTCCTCTCACCTTAAGAATATGCCCCCAGACTTGAAATCCCACGTCCTGGGGAAAAGACATCTATGATTAACCCTATCTACACCCCTCAGTATTTTACAAATTTCTATAAGGTCGCCTCTTGTCCAAGGGAATTAAAGTAAAACATTGTGGTCATCTGAAACAAATACAGAGAATTCTTGAGAAACTCAGCAGGTCTGGCAGCATCTGGGAGGGAGAACAGAATGAATGTTTTGGGTCTGGTATGACTGTTCTTTGTAGGTGAATTGTCTGCTCTTTTTCTGAAACCAAACATCAATGGCACATTTTACATCCATTCAAACTGGCAAAAGGAGATTTGGTTCAATGTTCCATTCAAAACACAGCACCCTCGAAGGCAGAGCCGCACCAACCACATCCCCCTCCACCCCCACACCATCCCGGCACAACTGAAGACCAGGCTTTCAATTATTCGCTCAAACCCACAGCTATCTGATTGAGAATAGAAGATACCCAACTGAACCAAGCTGTTAAGAGAATAGAATTCTCGACAGCGACGTGCTCCTGGCATTTGATAAAGGGCCCAACAAGGTCAGTGCAAAGCTGTCAGAATTGCTGTCATTGTTGTTTACCCTGAGGACTATCGGGCTGTGCCAAGACTCCGATACCGAGGATTCTGACCTTTCCACTCCTCGTCTATAACTGGCAATCCTCAAAGTTTCTCTGCATATGTAAGATGCCCATGATACATTAACAGCTCCTCCTGAAAGACGCATTAAGCTGATCACAGGACCAGGCCAGATTCTAACATTGCTCCAAACAAGATAGCTTCATGTTTCCAAACCATAATCAGCTTCTACAACCTCTCTAGAGGAATAACTGCAAGCCTGAGGAACAGAAATGTATTTTGTAGAAGCCACTGTCAGGAATGTGACAATCATTGTGTCATTAGATAAGCATGAACAGAGAACGATCATCCCAAGAAACTGAAACATTGAAGTTTAACTGCAAAAGCAATTTTGGTCCTGTGCTTTTTTTTGTCTCCTTGCCGGAGAGAACTGGCTGGGTCACAGTGACAGAGGGATATGGGCCAAACGCAAACAAATGGGACTAGTTCAGTTTAGAAAACCTGGTGAGCGTGGATGAGTTGGGCTAAAGGGTCTGTTTCCACACTGTATGATTCTATGACAGGAGCTACACCACAGCAGATCTAATTGAACAAGGAGGAACATGGGTGCAGCACAGTAGCTCAGTGGTTAGCACTGCTGCCTCACAGTGCTTAGGACCCAGATTCAATCCCACCCTGGGGCAACTGTGTGGAGTTTTCACATTGTCCCTGGGTTTGCTCTGGTTTCCTCCCACAGTCCAAAGATATGCAGGCTAGGTGGATTGGCTGTGCTAAAATTGCCCATAGTGACCAGAGATAGGTAGATGGGGCGGGTTGCTCTGAGGTTCAGTGTGGACTTGTTGGGCCAAAGGGTCTGTTTCCATACTGTAGGGATTCCAAATTCCATGTCTGAATGTTCTCTGCCTTGTTGGAAATTGGGATCCCCTTAAAACTGCATTTTTCATGTACCATGAGATTTTATTTAACCGCTATAACAGCAGGAATTAGCTTTCCAAATTTCTAGCACATGAAAACAAAAGGCAAGATCTCACTGAGATAAAGCCAACCAGTTTTTTAAAAATATATTCATTCATGTAATTTGGACATCACTAGCTGGGTCAGCATTTATTGACAACTCCTCATTACTCAGAGGGCAATTAAGGACTGACTACATTGCTGTGGGTCTGGAGTCACATGCAAGCCAGACTGGGTAAGGGTGGTCAATCTCCTTCCTTATTGGGCCTTAGTGAACAAGTTGGAATTTCAAAACAACTAACAGCAGTTATCACCAGACTGGCTTTTAATTCCAGAAGGTTTTTTAGAATGATCAAATTCAAATTTCGCCAAATGCCATGGTGGGATTTCCACTTATATCGTCAGAACATTAGGCTGAAGTTTCTGATTACAAATCTATTGACACTACCACCTCCCTACATTAAGTGGGTGCCCACATTTACCCAATTATCAGTGTATTATTTGGGAAACTAAGAACTATTTGTTCTTAGAAACTGACCAACAGATGATGGCAGACAAGGAGTTAATGGTCATCCTGGCACCATGAGTAGCTGCCTGCAGTCATTGGCCAAGAGGGCTTCGATAGGAGATTGACACAGCAGAGATTGCCAGTCTGCAATATAATGTACACCAACAGGGTGTGAGTGTGTGAGTGTGTGTGTGTGTGTGTGTAAGTGTGTGTGTGTGTGTGTGTAAGTGTGTGTCTGTGTGTGTGTGTGAAAGAGAGGGAGAGAGACAGACACGGGAATGAAACATCATCTTCTCAGGAGAAGGCCAGGAGTTCCCCTACATTACCCCAAAGGAAGGACAAAGACTGTTACTATTTAAGACAAACACTAAAGACTCTGAAACATCAGGGATGGCACTCCAGCACTCCCAAACTGTAGGGGCCCACCACACATGCATTGTACTGTACAGCTTTGGGATTGGTAAAGCATTCTTATCTATCACGGGCCATGTATTTCCTTTCTGTGTCTAATTGAAAAGTGCATCATATCTAAACTGCTGCTTCTTCACAAACTCAATAAACTTTTAGAAAATTGCTTACAAAGGGTCGACTGCACTCATAAACCACGCACCTTCCAAAAAATTAACAACATGTCCCTATGTTGCTGTAGAGGGATACACAGGGTCCCCAAAGCACATGGAGAAAAACACCCAGTTTTGATGGATACAGCTGGATGGTAAATGATGCCATGTAGCCAAGCATTCTTCCTGTTCTTCAAATAGTGCCCCTCACCTGAGGCAAGGTGAATCTCAGGTTAAACCATCACCAGATGTCTCTCTCTAAAGAGAGAACAGCACTATCTGTCTGTGACAATTGTTACTGTATAGTCACTACCTCAGAATTGAGGAACGTAGTCATAGAGTTATGCAGCACGGGAACAAACCCTTCAGTTCAACTCATTTGTGCTGACCAGGTATACTGAACCGATCCAGTCCTATTTACCAGCATTTGGCCCATATCCTGCTAAACCCTTTCTATCGAGATACCCATCCAAATGTCTTTTAAATGTTGTAATTGTACCAGCCTCCACCACTTCCTCTGGCAGCTCATTCCACACACGGACCACCCTCTGCATAAATAAGTTTCCCCTCAGGTTCCTTTTAAATCTTTCTCCTCTTATCTTAAACCTATGCCCTCTGGTTTTGGACTCCCCCACTCCTGAGAAAAAGACCTTACCTATTCATCCTACCCATGGCCCTCGAGATTTTATAAACCTCCAGAGCTCCAGGGAAAAAAAGACTATTCAGCCTCTCCCTTCA
The DNA here is from genome assembly GCA_024137785.1 of Ginglymostoma cirratum. Classification (NCBI taxonomy): domain Eukaryota; kingdom Metazoa; phylum Chordata; class Chondrichthyes; order Orectolobiformes; family Ginglymostomatidae; genus Ginglymostoma; species Ginglymostoma cirratum. The sequence goes on along the minus strand of JAHRHZ010000008.1, from coordinate 12,720,428 downwards.
TGGTTGAAGGATTGAAGATGAAACATCAAACAAAGATTGAAGAGCAAATCATCTTATTGCAGTGTTTATCACATCATTTGGTTGCAGCTATACCCGGGTGCCTCTGGAAAGAGATATGTGATTTGGACTGTAATGATCCAAGTGGGAAGCGCTAGCTCTGAGCTGGGGATGACCCTGGGTGAATTACCAAAGGCCTGGTAATGTATACTGTACTCTTTGCCTCAGGAATGCTGTACCATAACCTCAAAGGTTTTAACTTTATGCTTAAAACTAAAAAGGAGACGAGAAAAATAAAATAAAATGGTTTGGTATATTTTTAAAGTGAGAGGAGAAAGATTTAAAAAAGACACAAGGGGCAACACACGTGGTAGATGGCAGGTGGGACTAGTTTAGTTTGGGATTATGGTTGGCATGGACTGGTTGGACCGAAGGGTCTATTTCAACTTACAAACATAGAAACAGAAGGGAACAATTCAACCCTTCAAATCAATTTGACATTCATTCATGGGATGTAGGCATCTCTGGCCAAGCCAACATTTATTGCCTTTCCCTGCTGTCTAAGGAACCTTGGTGAATTCCTGTAATTCATCTTATAGATGTTACACACCGCTGCTGCTGAGCGTTGGTGGCAGAGGGAATGGATGCTTGTGGTTGTGTGCCAATCAAGCAGGCCGCTTTGTCCTGGTTGATGTTGACCTTCCTGAGTGTTGTTGGGGCTGCACCCATCCAGGCAAGTGGGGAGTATTCCATCACACTCCTGACTTGTGCCTTGTAGATGATGGACAGGTTTTGCGGAGTCAGAAGGTAAGGTACCTGCTAATGACTGCTTTCCAACAACCACAACCATCTTCCTTTGTGCCAGGTATGACTCCAAACAGCAGAGAATTTTCCACCTGATTGCCATTGATTCCAGTTTTGCTAGGGTTCCTCAATACAGCACTCAGTCAAAAGTAGCCTTGATGTCAAGGGCAGTCACTCTAACCTCACCTCTGGAGTTTAGCTCTTCCGTCCACGTTTGAACCAAGGCTGTAATGAGGTCAGGAGCTGAGTGGCCTTATGATGAACTCATACAATGACGGATCTATGACCTGCTCCTCTTTATCCCCATCCCCAAAGATCTTTGATAACAAAATATCAGTTTCAAAAACAATTAATCTAGCATCAATCATACTTTAAAATCTTAACACCCTTTGTGTGTAGAACTGTTTTCTAGTCTCTCTCCTGAAAGAGGCGGCTTTCACTTTCAGACTATTACCTTTCATCCTAGACACACTAACCAGCAGAAATAGTTTCTCTCTGTCAATTCTATTTGTTCCTCTTAAAATATTGAAAACTTCGATTGAAATTTTATAGATTCCAGGGAACGCAACACCAGATTGTTCAACTTCTCGTAATTTAACACTGAGTCATTCTAGAAAACCAACCCAACACTTTGCATCTTTCCACCACTATCTTAGCTATACTTAGAGAAGGCTTCATTAAGCACAATACCTTTGTTACCACAAGGTTAATGCCTTTGTGTTTGTTCTCTAGTTACTCAAATCACCAAAAAGGGCAAATCTGAGTCGAATAGCCCCCTTAGGTTCCCAAGGTTTCCACAGCACTGAAAGAGTCGGAATCAAAGTCTAAACTACCCTCCTTTGTCATGGTAATATAATATACTCTCCCTCCTGATCCTTTCTGTAGCATTTCATACAGTTGTCTATGCCATCCTCCCCCAGTACCTCTGTTGACCAGTTGGATGTATTGGCTGTGTTTAAGGAATAAGGGTGTGAGTTGTAAAGAGAGGCCAGATAGGCTGGGACTTTTATCACTAGAGTATAATAGGTTTAGGGGTGACCTTATTGGGGTTTATAAAATCATGAAAGGTATAGATAAAGTGAGTGGCAGGTGTTTTTTCCCCCTAGTGTGTGGGATTTCAAGACAAGGGGGTGGCATATTTTTAAGGCGAGAGGAGAAAAAGACATGAGGGGCAATTTTTTTACACAGAGAGTGATTCGTGTGTAGAATGAACTCCCAGAGGAAGTGGTGGATGCGGGTACAGTTACAACATTTAACAGATATTTAGGTAAGTTCATAAAGAAGGAATGTTTGGAGGGATATGGGCCAAGTGCAGGCTGGTGGGACGAGCTTAGTTGGGATAATGGTCGGCATGGACTGGTTGGACTAATGGGTCTGTTTCCATGCTGTATGGCTCTATGACTCTATGCATCTACAACTTACACAGACAGAGCCACAGAACCTCCTGCAATGACTTCTGTTGTTGCGGCCCTTCTCCCTCACACCAGGACACATCGAATTTCTCAAGGGATCTATCCTTGGTGCATCCAAGTTCTCACCTCAATGTTTTTCCTAGCCACATCACCTGTGCTACAGCATCAAAATCCATGGACAGCCTCACAACATGGTACTACAGTGACACCCTTCACCACACTCAACTTCTCCATTGGCTTCGATGCAATCAGACTGCTTCTCTGACATTCCCTTCCCTAGTCAGCTGCCATCAGAGAGTAAAGAGATGGGGACTGAGGTCTGACATGAGGTAAAATTTCTTCACCCAGAGATCAGTGAGCCTGTGGAATTCTCTGCCACAAAAGGATTTGAGGCCAAAACACTGAATGTTTTCAAGTGTAAGGTAGATATCGTTCTTAGGGTGAAAGGGATCAAAGGGTATGGGGAGAATGCAGGAACAAATACTGAATTGGATCCTATCAGTCATGATCATGTTGAACGGCAGAGCAGGTTTGAAGAGCTGAATGGCCTACTCCTATTTTCTATGTTTGTTTTGAGGGAGCTCATTCACAGCACCCCGATTCCCTTCTTTGGTTTGATGTCAGGTTTAATCCATTATGCTCCTGCAATGCCCCTGGAGACCAACTCGATGGTAAGGGCATATAAAACACAAGTAGTTGAAGATCAGAACTAAGCTCCAGTAATTACAAACTCTGCCAACAATTTGTTATAAGAACCTAATTAGAACATTCTTCTACCAAATGGTGCTCTGGCTTAACAGACGGAGAAGCTTTGTAGAGTTGAAAATACTCCAAAATAAGGATTTTAAAATGACTCTGGAGGATTGTGAAGATTAACAAGCCTGCCTTTCCAACTTCTAAATGTGGCGATCTCTATTTTCTCACATTGAGATCACCCTGTACTTCCCTCAACTCACTGCTACATGACAAAACCAGCCCCTGGTAAGGGTGTCCACTTGATTTATTCTGTTCCTTCTCGGCACTGACCACACTCAGTGTTCATCCCTTTTATGGTGAATTATAATGCAAATTTGGTTTTTCTTATCCCATTAATTAAATTAATTAATTAAGTAACTTTATAACATTTGTTATTTACTCTTGCATTAATGTACTGCTTTATTATGCAATTAATGTGCATATTTTAGCTGTCAGGCAGTTAGGGTGTGCTAATTCTCAATAAGTTCTTTTCATTGCCACCGTGCTCACACCCAGCCAACGTACTGCGGATTTAACACACTTACTCTTATCTTAGTTCAGGATCCCATTGTACCAAGGAGGGTTGATGAGGGGAATGCAGACAATGTGGTCTAATGGAGTTTAATAAGGTTTTGGACAAGGTCGCATACGGCAGACTAGTTAAAAAAGTAAAAGCCCATGGGATCCAGGGGAATTCAGCAAGCTAGATAAAAAGAGATAGTAGGAACTGCCGATGCTGGAGAATCTGAGATAACAAGGTGTGGAGCTGGATGAACACAGCAGGCCAATCAGCATCAGAGGAGCAGGAAAGCTGACGTTTTGGGTCTGGACCCTTTTTCAGAAATGGATACAAAATAGATACAAAATTGTCTTTGTAGCAGGAAACAAAGGTAGTTATTAATAGGTACTTTGTGACTGGAAGGCTGCTAGTAGCTGTGCTCCACATGTCTCAGGACTAGGTCCTCAGTTTTTGTCTTGTATTTCAACTGTTTTGATGTAAATGAAGGGACATTATCAAGGGGGCTGCAGACCATACAAATAGTAACTGCACGGTTGATACTGAAGAGGATTGCTGTTGTCTTCTCTATTTCTCTTTTTCAGACAATCCTTCATGGTCAACGTTGTCTTCTTTCTACATTTTCTGAGATAACTGAAGAGTCCAAAGCATGACCTACAATCTCAGTCACAGGTCGGACAGATGGGGGTTTGGGAAGGAGGAGGTAGCAGAGGATGGGGGAGGCCAGCTTTTCCACAACCTCCTTTCTCTGTTGCTGCTTGACTGCAGCTTGCCTGTTGGTGATGAGAGTGAAGGCGTTCAGATCCTTCCCAAATGTTCTCCCTCCACTTTGACTCATCTTGAGTCAGGGTTTTCCGGGTATTGAACAGAATAGACCAGAATCTCTACATTGTGGAAATTGGCCATTAGGCCCATCCAGTCCACACTGATCCTCTGAAGAGCATCCCGCCCAGATCCAACATCCTATTCTATCTCTATAATCCCACATCTTTCATGGCTAACCCATCTAGCCCGCACATCCCTGGAATTATAGGGCAATTTAGCATGGCCAATCCATCCAACCTGTGCATCTTTGGACTGTGGGAGGAAACCCATGCAGACACGGGAAGAATGTGCAAACACCACACAGTTGCCCAAGGGTGGAGTTGAACCCGGGTCCCTGGTGCTGTGAGGCAGTAGTGCGAACCACTAACCCACCGTCCCACCCTAATGGATCCTGGATGTTGCCAAGGTGCCTTGAGGATTACCTTGGTGAATTTCCACTGCACTTCAGCAATCACTTGGCTCATCAAAGCTCTGAGTTGAGTGATAGTTTTGACAGTCTCTTGTCAGGCGTGCAGACAATAGCCAACAGAGCTGCCCAAACTTGGGCATGGCTTTGATGCTGGGAGATTTTGGCCTGAGCAAGAGAGCTAAATTTGGTGTGTGTGTGCTTTGCCAACTGGGCTCACAGAAACAGTGCTGGTGGTACATCCCCAGGGTTGTGAGATGCCTATTATACATAGTCCATATCTTAGATCCATGTAGGAGGGTATCTGTAGACCATGAGCTTGGTACTGGGTTTGAAATCCTGGTCTTTGAACACTCACTTCCTCAGGTAACCCTGAAGGCAGTGTTGAACATCATTGTCAATATCTGCTCTTGTTAATAGTAGGCTCCCAAGGTATTGACAGTGGTTCACATTGTCCAAGATCTCATCATTAAGTTTGGTAATGGGGGTCAGTGCAGTGTGGAGGGGACAGGTTCATAGTGAAACCTTTATCTTATGAATGTTTAATGTAAGGCCCATGTTCTTGCATACCTCTGATGTGGAGATGCTGGTGTTGGACTGGGGTGGACAAGGTCAAAAATCATTCGACACCAGGTTATAGTCCAGCTGGCTTATTTGAAATCACAACCTTTTGGAGATCAGCTCCTTAGGCATCGTGAATGAACTATAACCTGGTGTCATGTGATTTTTGACCTTGCATACCTCAGTGAAGATGGTGATGCTGGCTTGGAGCTTGGCCTTTGAGTATGTGCAGACACTGCATTGCCTGTGGTCTGTCTTTCGGTGACGCAGGATGAGACAACCTGGGATCTAGCTGGCTGGCAGGATCCAGAGGTTGAACTACTTCCTGTGTCTTTTTTCTGCAGTTTAGCTCCCCCAGCAGGGATAGTCATGCATTCCAGGAAGATACCAAGGGACTGGTCAGAGCGGCAAATGGAATTAGGTCCGGAATGCATCACCTCATTCAGGCAGGGGCAGATGAATACATATGAATGCACAAATTAGGAACAGGAGAAGGCCATTTAGCCTCTCGAGCCTGCTCTGACATTCAATATGTTCATCATTAACAATTAATGGGAAATACTGAGAGGAGCAGAGGATGTGCAGAGTGACTTTGGAATGAATGTCCAGAGATTTCCACAAGTATCAGGACAGGTCAATAATGTGGTTAAGAAGGTGTGTGGAATCCTTTCCTTTATTGGCTGAGACATCGAATAGAACAGCAGCGAGGTTATTGATGGAACAGTATAAATCATTAATTAGGCCACAACCGTGTGCAGTTTGGTCACCTTGTTACAGAAAGGTTGTAACTGCATTCGAGAGTGGGCAGAGAAAATTGACAAGGTTATTGTCAGGACTGGAAGGATTGAGCTATGGGGAAAGATTGGAAACACTGAGGCTGTTCTGTTCAGAACAGAAGAGGCTAAGGAGAGATTTAATTGGCATGTGTAAGGGTCCCAAATAGAGTGGAAGGGTGGGGTCCATTTATCTTAATAGAGAAGTCAGCCACTAGGAAGTCTAGATTTCAAGCGATTGGTGGAAAGATTAGAGGGGAAATGCAGAAAAGGTTTTCCACCCCGCGATTGGTCAGTGTTTGGAAATCACTGCCAGAGAGGCAGAAACCCTCAACTCACCTCAAAGAGGTCAAGTTCTGTATCTTGAGTGCCACAACCCCCCAGGCAAATAGGGTGAAAGTTTGGAAAGTGAGATTAGATTGGGCAGCTCTTTTCTTGGCCAACACAGACAAAATGGACCAAGTGGAAGTTGAAGGGACTGCAACAGGGAGAACACATCACGTATTTCATTGTGCACTTTGGGACATCCTTAGACTGAGAAAGGTGATATATAAATGTAAGTCTGTTACTTATTGACTGTACAGCAAAGAATTTCAGTTGACTTGTAACCAATTATTCATAGAATAGAATCGTAGAATCCCTACAGTATGGAAGCAGGCCATTTGGCCCACATCAATCCTCCAAAGTGTATCCTGCCAGACTCACCTCCCCTAATCCTGTCCCTGCAACCCTCCATTTCCCATGGCCAATTCACCTAGCCAATACATCCCTAGATATTATGAGCAATTTAACGAGGCCAATCCAGCTAAGCTACATATCTTTGGACTATGGGAGGGAACCCTCATAGATACAGGGAGAATGTGAAAACTCCACACAATCACCCAAGTGTGGAATCAAATCCTTGATGATGTGAGGCAGCAGTGCTAACCACTGATCCACCGTGCCACCCCTGTTTGTTATTGTTTAAAATTCCAATGGAAATCTGTCATTGACATCATACAGATTTTTAGTTGCCAAAGTCATTGCAATTTATTGCTTCTGTAAAAGGTTCTAAAAGATTTGACTTTCTTCCCACCTCCTTTCACTCATCAGATCCAATGGTTGGTTGGAAGCCCTTCCCAATTGTGGCTTAATTGCAATGTACTCCAGGTACAGCTGTAAAACGACATTGACTACATTTTTAAGCCATTGGTTTCGTAAATATAACTGCTGCACTGCAGAATGTCAACTTGACTTTACATTTCTACAAAAAAAAATCCCTTTTTGTACCAATCTATTTGGCAACTCCGATGTCTCTTTAGATTGGAGCAGGGCTTCTATGGGTCAAAGATTTGACAACTGGCTAGTTTTAATCTGAGGTTTGCAGGAAACCTTATCCAACCATAAAATATCTTAACAAATTACTTCTGTGTTTATCGAATTCCACTGCGCTGTTTAGGTGTTCTATTCTCCCTGAGGCGATGTTCAAACCCAATCCGTTCACAGCTGTCAGAAACAAACCAATTTCTGACAGATTATGAGGTACTTCATATCAGCTATTGAGGTCACGCAATTCATAATTACAAATTTGCAGAATCTGGTGAAGCTCATAGCGCCTGCGGTTATGGCGTTGGCCTCAATCCCAGAAGAATGCTGTTTAGTTTAGCAATCTAGGACCACCAAGCGAAAAGAAACAATCTTAGGCTGGTTGTGCCCAGAGCCTTAGGATTCAGCTGTGGCTCAGTTGACAGCGCTTCCGCCTCTCAGTTAGGAGGTCGTGGATCCAACTATCTCTATCCAGAGATAGTCAGTCGTTAATTCAGGCCAGAGGCACCACCATGGAAGTGCCACACTGTCAGAAGTGCAGGCTTTTGGGTGGAAAGTGAGGTCTCTTTCACAAATGCAAAGACAAGAAACCCAAACCACAAACCAAAGAAGGACACCAAGTTTCTTTGGCATCCTAGCCAATGGCTTTTGTTCAACTGACATTGTAGAAGCAAAGCGTCTAGACAGTAGCACAACATGGGATCTTGCTGTGCATAAGCTGGCTGACAGTATTGGTCTCACTTCATTGGCTGTAAAGTACATTGGGGTGACCTGAGGTTGTGACAGGCAGTGACTAAATGCAGGCCTTTCTATCATTGATTGATGGATTGATTATTGTCACATGTACTGAAATACAGTGAAAAGCTTTGTTTATGAGCGGTAGAGGCAGATCACAGCAAGCAAAAGTTGTATAGTTCAAAATAACTTAGACAGAGGCATACAGGTTACATTGCATGGGGCATGCGCTAGGCGAGATCAAGGCTCCTACAAGATAATTATTTACGATACATCTCAGTGACTTGGATGAGGAAAGTGCATGTACAAAAGCAGATTGACACAAAAGCAGGTGGGAAGGCAAGTGGCGAGGAGACACAGGGAGTCTGCAGAGGGCAATAGACTGGTTAAGTGAATGGGCAAAAACATGGCAGATGGAATATAATGTGAAAAAATGTCAGGTTATGCTTGACTTTGGCAGGAAGAATAGAACAGCTGAATATTATTTAAATGGAGAAAGACTATGGAAAGCTACAGAACAGCAAAATTTGAGACTCCTTAACCATGCATCACAAAAAGCCTGCATCCAAGTTCAGTGAGTACTAAGGAAGGCAAATGTGTCAGCCTTTATTTCAAAGGAATACAGTATAAAAACAGAGGGATTTTGCTAAGACAACACAAAGCACTGTCAGACCATAGCTGAAATTCTGTGAACATTTATGGGCCCCTTATCTAAGGAAAAATATACATTGGAGGCAATCCAGAGAAAGTTCACTTGGTTGATTCTGGGTATGGAGGGACTGTCTTATAAGGGGAGGTTGAGTAGTTTGGACCTGTCCTCATTCGAGTTTAGAAGAATGAGAGGCAGCCTAATTGAAACATTCAAGATTCTTAGAAGACTTGATGCAAAGAGGTTATTTCCCCTTGTGGGAGAGTCTAGGTCCAGAGGGCATAATCTCAGAATAAGGGTTACACATTTAAAATAAAGATGAGGAGGAATTTCTTCTTTCAGAGGGTAGAGAATCCATGGAATTCTTTGCCACGGAGGGCTGTTGAGGTGGGGTCATTAAGTATATTCAAGGCTGAGATAGTTAGATTTTAAATTGGGAAGAGAATCAAGGTTTATGGGGAAGAGGCAGGAAAGTGGAGTTGAGGATTATCAATCAGCCATGATCTCATTGAATGGCAGAGCAGACTTGATGGACTGACAGGCATACTTCTGCTCCTACGTCTTCTGGTCTTAAAAACTGTGCGCACCTTCCAAATAGTGGGGTCACCTGATGACCAATTTGAAAAGATGCCTTTTTGTTTCTATTCTTTCATAGGACATGAACATTAATGGCAAGATCAGCTTTTGCTGCCCACCCTGGTTGCCGAAGAGAAGGTGGTGGTGAGCTGCCTTCTCGAATCACTGTAGCCCCTGTTGTGTAGGTACACCCACAACGCTGTTTGGATTTTGACCCAGCAACAGTGAAGGAACAGTGATATATTCCCATATCGGGATGTTGTGTGACTGGAAGAGGAACCCTCCGATGGTGTTACTCCCATGTCTCTGCATCCTCACCTTTCTAAACCCTTTGACTCCCTCGTAAGTCAAGAATCTATCTACCTCTGTCTTAAAAATATTCAATGACCCCGCCTCCAGTGCTCTCTAGAGAATTCCACAAATTCATGACTTTCTGAGAGAAGATCTTTCGCCTCATCCCAATCTTAAATGCAAGTCGTCTCACTTTTAACCTGTGGCCCCTAGTCTCTCCCAAAAGAGGAAATATCCTTTCAGCAACCTTTCCGCCAAGTCTCCCCAGGACCTTACATATCTCAATAAGATCGCCTCTCATTCTTCTAAACTCCAATGGACACAAACTCAACGTGTTGAACCTTTCCTCATACTCGAAGGGTTATTGGGGGTAGATGGGAATGTGAAATTTGAAACACGTAGGTCAGCCATGATCATGGTATTATTGACAATAATAATTATGCTTCTGCCCTTTTATCATATGCTTTATATGAATGTCATGCCAGGGATCAATCCAGTAACCTTCTTTGAATGCTTCTAACATAATGATGCCCTTTCTTAGTTGAGGAGACTGAAACTGTATGCAGTACACTAGATGTGGTCTCATCAACAATTTATATACTGTCGTAAAACATCCTACTTTTATATTCCATTCTCCTTGCAATAAACGACAACATTCCATTTGCCTTCCTATTCACTTGCTGTATCTGCATACTAACATTCTGTGATTCATGTACCAGGGATACCCCTTCACCTTCAAGATCTGCAAGCTCTCATTACTCAAATAATATACTGCTTTTCTCTTCTTCCTGCCAAAGTGTAAAAGTTCACATTTTCCTGCATTATATTCCACTTTTTTTGGTTTATCTATCACATCACATTGCAGCATCCTTATGTCAGTGTTTTCTTTCATTCACTCATAGGATGTGGGCCTCACTGGCTGAGCCAGCATTTATTGCCCTTCCCCAGTTGCCCTTGAGAATTGGGGCAGCACGGTGGCTCAGTGGTTAGCACTGCTGCCTCACAGCACCAGGAACCAGGGTTTGATTCCAGCCTCGGGCAACTGTCTGTGTGGGGTTTGCACATTCTCCACGTGTCTACGTGGGTTTCCTCCAGGTGTTCTGGTTTCCTCCCACAGTCCAAAGATGTGCAGGGTAGGTGAATTGGACATGCTAAGTTGCCCGTAGTGTTCAGGGGTGTGTAGATAAGGTGGGATACAGGGGGATGGGCCTGGGTGGGATGCTCTGAGGTTTGGTGTGGACTTATTGGGCCAAAGGGCCTATTTCCACACTGTAGGGATTCTAAGGTGGTGGTGAGCTGTCTTCTGCAGACCATATGCTGTAGCTAGACCCGCAATGCTGTTGGAGAGAGAAATCCAGGATTGTAATCCAGCAACACTGAAGAATTCCCAAATATTTTTCCACTATGTCCTTATACCACAGGGAGGTGATGATCTAGTATTGTTGTTGCTGGACTGTTAATCCAGAGACCCAGATAATGTTCTGGGGACTTGGGTTCGAATCCCACGGCAGATGGAGGAATTTGAATCCAGTTTTTTAAAATCATTAGAGTCTAATGATGACCATTAATCCAATGTCGATTGTCGGAAAAACCCATCTGGTTTGCTAATGATCTTTAGGGAAGAAACTGCCATTCTTACCTGGTCTGACCTACAATGTGACTTTAGACCCAAAGCAATATGGTTGACTCTTAAATGCCCTCTGGGCAATTGGGGATGGGCAATAAATGCTGAGGCTCTCATCCCATGACTGAATAAAAAGAAATCAAGGCTTGAAAATTGTCATGGCCATTGCCTTACATACTTTTCACAACTTATTTTCCGATCTATCTTAGTATCAGCAAGAAATATAGTGACCATATATTTAGTCCCTTCACCCACATCATTGATATAAATTGTAATTAGCTGAGGTCTCAACATTAATCTCTTTGGCACTCCATTAGTTACAGTTTGCCAATCTGAAAATAACCCATTTATGCCTACAAACTGCATCCTGTTAGCTAACTAATCCACTAGGTAAGTCAATATTGAACCTCTGCACAATGAGCTTTTTATTTTGTGCAATAATCTTTGACGTAGCTCTTTGTCAAATGCCTTCTGGAGATCCAAGTACACCACGTCTACATTGTACATTTCTCGATCCACATTGTTTCTTACTTCCTCAAAGAACTTTGACACATTCATTAAACATAATTTCCCTTTTGCAAAACTATGTTGACTTTGCCTGATTACAGTGAGATTTTCGGTGCCCTGCTATGACAATGGATACCACTATTTTGATAGATGTTAGGCTGATTGACCTATAGTTTCCCACTTTCTCTCCTTCATTTCTTGAACAGAGGCATTGTATTCACTACTTTCCACTCTGATAGATCTAAGGATTTTTGTTTGGAAAATTAAAACCATTGCACCTACTATCTCAGCAGCCACTTATTTTAGGGAACTGGGACCTTGGGGGTGAAATATGTCAGGAGCTAGGGACTTCTCAGTTTTTGGTTCTAATAATATTCTCAGTATCCTTTCCCCAGTGATTATACGTGTTGCAAGTTCTTCCCTCCCTTTTCCTCTTGATTTACAATTAATTCTGTGGTCGGTTATTTGTATCTTCTAAAATCAAGACAGGCAAAAAATATCTCCAGCACTTTCTGCTTTTAATTGCTAAGTATCTGTTCAATTCATCCATCATTTCCTAATTTTCCATTATTCATTCCCTCCACTTACTTTGTAAAGAAACAACATTCATTTTATTTACTGATTCGCTTTTTAAATACCTATAGAAACTCTTATCTGTTTTTATATTTCTAGACAGTTTTCTCTCATACTGTAATTTCTTCCTTTTTTGTGTTTTGTTTTGCTGTTTTTATATTCTTTTCAATCTCTGACCTTCCCCTAATCTTTGTGGAATTGTATATTTTGTCTTTCGAGTTGATATTCTCAACTTCTTTCTAAACACATCAATGCTATATCCTTCACCTAGAGCCTTTCTTTCTCAGTGGAATGTATTTTTGTTGTGTTATGAAATATCTCCTTAAATGTCTGCTACTGCATCTCTACTAAACTATCCCTGAACCTAACCTTTCTGTTCACGTTGGCCAGCTCTGTCTGCATGCCCTTAAATATTGCCCTTATATAAGTTTAAGACAGTAGTCTTAGATCTCACACTGAAAGTGAAATGCAATCATGCTATGATCAGTGTTACCTGGAGGAACCTTTACCACAAGATCATTCAAAAGTTCTGTTTTGGTGCACATTACCAGATCTAGTACAGAGTTTGTTCCAGTCATATTGGATTTGAAATGTCAACTCCATTTCTCTTTCCACAGATGCTGTCAGACATGCTGAGTTTCTCCAGCACTTCCTGCTTTTACATCAGATTTCTGGCATCTGCAGTATTTTGCTTTTTTATCCCAAAGGATCTACCCTAATTGGAACTCAATCATGGTAGGAGATTCCCAGGAGGAGAAAGAAAATGCTTTAGGGATGTTTTCAAACCATCGCTGAAGAGGTCACTCACATGAATCCCTAACTTGTTGTCTCATTTGGGAAGGCACCGAACACATCGAGAAAACGGAAAGGCAAAGTCAGACCAGTGAAGAGTGCATAGAACCTCCCAATGGCTGTTCAATCCAACCTCTCGAGCATCCTTCTGCCCCCCCTCTCACAAAGTCTGCAAATTGTGCTTTGAACTCATCAGCCATCTCAAAAACCACTGACATGGAGTGAGACCAATTGCCCTCAACTGCATGAATCACAGAACCCCTACAGTGTGTGGCGGGAGGCCATTCGGCCCATTGGGTCTGCACTGACCGTCTGAAGAGCATTCCACCCAGGCCACCAAACCCACCCTATCCCTATAACCCTGTATTTAGCATGGCTAACCCACCTAACCTGCACATCCCTGGACACAAATGGGCAATTTAACATGGCTAACCCACCTAACCAATACATCCCTGGACACAATGGGCATTTTAACATGGCTAACCCACCTAACCTGCACATCCCTGGACACAATGGGCAATTTAGCATGGCCAATCCACATAACCTGCACATCTTTAGAGTGTGGGAGGGGTTATCATGTAGATTTTACACATGAAAGGTCCCTGATTCAAAACCAGGCAGAAACGGCGCTACTGCCTTATTATCTGGGCAAGGTCCGTTGTCCCCACTTATTAGCTAAAAATTAATGTAATTTTGGAGCCCTCTGTGGTGTGGTGATAGTGTCAATATTTCTGAGCTGGGATGTCTGAGTTCAAATCCCAGCTGCCCAGAGGTGTGTAATAACATCTCTGAACAGGTTCATTAGAATATACAGGCTGTGGGAGGAAATAGCAACTGACCAAGAAGAGAAGAAATGACAGCCTGGACTAGATGGGCTGAGTAGCCTGTTCTTCTCCATATATGTTGTGTTTAAAATAACCCTGAACATTGTGGGTCCATGCTCAGATTTTTTAAATGTATGTACACGCATTGGGTCTTGAATAACAGGGTACAAACTGATTGCTTTGTCATCACAGTGGGAAGCATGGCCAAGGCTATTAAGGATGCTTAGTTGCCAGAGAGTTAAATATCAGAACACTTAGATGATTCCTTTCCCCATCAATCATTTAAATAACTCTGAATTAGTCATGAAATTAATCCACGCTAATTAAAAGCCTACACAGAGGAGGTGAAGGTCACAGCAGTACGGAGTGCTGAATTAGCTCAGGAATGTGCATCCAATTTCATCTGCAGCCTGGGAGAGTGGCACCGAGCCTTTTCTACAGAGAAACAGTCATATGGACCATAGAATCCACCTTCAGAGGCATCTTAAACTGGCAGCCTGTATGATTTACTTAAAAATACTTGCAAAATAATCTCTAATCCTCGTAAGCATGGTGCTAAACCTTCCTGCTCAGAGGGTTATTGTAAATGTCAGACTCTACTGTTTGTTGATCTCTGTATTTTAAAGCATCTTACCTTCTGGGAGGCCATATGGAGCTGAGAAATGAACTTACCAGACGACTGAGGATGAGCCAATTAGATCTTGAGCCGGAAGCATTACGTGTTCAAGAAAATAATAGTTTCTGAACTTTCAACAGTGCGTGGACTATGCAGACTTGCCCCAAGGATTCCAAATGTACAGGAGTAGAGAATTGTAATTATGATATCTCTTTGCCACTGAGTCAACTGCAAAGTGACGTCCACAACAGATGTAGGTAGTATTTTCTTTCATTGAGAAAGCCAGGTAGAGGCAAGGCCCAAAGGGGCAGGTCACTACTGTTGCTGAAAAATAAGCACAGGATGGATCCAAGTGCTGGGAAAATGGGATTAGAACAGTTAGGTACTTGTTTTAGACTGGCGCAGACTCGATGCGCCGAAGGGCCTTTTTCTGTGCTGTGGGCCTCTATGAGAATGTTGGCAGCACTAAGTATTGATTTTTAAAAAAGGAGAAAAAGGAGTACTTAAGGAAGGTCTTGAAGGGGGAAGAGAGGGAACTGGAGAAGTGTAAGGGTTGAGGGAGGCAATTTCAGAGCATGGGTTTTATTTAGCTGAAGGCACAGCTTGGAATGAAGGACTGGGGTTGTATAAGAAACCGGAATGAGAGAAATGCGCAGCACTGCCGGGGTTGTTCAGGTCTGCTACCGATGCTATTAACAAAGCTATTTGAAGTGGCAAATTAAGAACATCTCACAAGATGTGCACTGGCCTAAGTGCAATTTGTCTCATGGTAAATTGGCACTCCCATAAGAAATAAACTGGTGACAACACTCACTGTCCTTTAGGCTCAATCAAATGGTTAGTAAAGTTGACAGACAAAATACAAATGCGTCTCTTGGCTTTGCTAAGTAGACAGACCAGCCGTTTTCATCATTCTTTCTTCATTAGCCTGATGATGCATCTCAGCCTCAGATCAGCTTCTTCTTAGTCAGACTCATTCTGTCATGAACCCTTTATGGGAGGTTAATGCAGTTCTTTGACTTGATTTCAGCGAAGTTACAACTTCAGCCCATTCAAGGTCTGCAAAACACAGTGTAACAGCTGAGCATATATGAAGCAGAAATCCCATATATCTTACGCCAGGAGGAATAAAGAATTTGGATTTATCTAAAGCTGCATCATGTTCTCAGGGCCTCTTTAAATGCTTTGCAACCAACAAGGCAATTTTGAAGTTCGGTCACCAGTTATATAGACTGAGGAGGAGAGACTTTGTGTACAGCACGATCCCAAGATTAGACAAAGCCCCAGTAGAAAATCTCAGCAGAACCTCGCGGCAATGCACTGGGTCATGTTTGGCTTGTGTGTTTGAGTCCAAAAATGAGACTTAAATTCACCATTTCCTAATTTAAAGGGAAATAGGGCTATCAATTCAACTAACTGAGAATCAGGAACACTGCAATGCTGAGTATCCAGAACAAAACCAGAAAATGCTTCAGAAATAGTGAGCTGGTTTCTTCTGACAAGAAAAATGGGATTAATATTTTGGGTGTGCCACCAGCCTTTACTAACCACTGTGCAAACAAACACCAGCTACTCTATCACCACTACAGTTTTGTTCTGCCCTTTAATGATGAACTCTCTGCTGTGGTGAGCACAGAACAGATTCAGCTTGTGGCATCCACAGTACAGTTTGCATTATCTACCAGATGAACAGATGAGGTCGGAGAATGGTTTTATTCTTCATTGATGTGTACCGCAGGAGAGCAGACCTTCACACATGCCCTTGGATGATCACAGACTGGACTCCCAATATTAACTGAATGGCAGGCTACTTTCTCCTTTATCCTCTACTGGACCCCTTTAAGCAAGAGGGATTGAAGAATGCATTTCAGCTTTTGGTTCGGCACGATTAATCCACCCCAATAGGAAAAATCATCATCATCCCGAAGGACCATTCTCTCATTAAACCGAGACAACTGGTGGTGAGCTTAACCTGAGGGAACACCGTCCCTCAGACAAGGTTCAAAGGGCAGGACCTGCACAGTAACCCCAGCTGGTATGGGAATTGAACCCGCACTGTTGGCATCGCGTACCAGCTATCCAGCACCTGAGCTGACTGACACCCAAACATTGCAGGGGGCAGTTTCATTGTACTGGTGCTGACTGACAGCCACATATGACCAGTTGTTCCCAAGATCCCAAGACATGACCCCCTTTTCAGACAACTAGACGGTTGAGAGATTTACGGGGCTATCACTGAGACAGAACGGTTTTATCTGCAACATACTACTAAGAACATCGTAGGTTTTTATTAATAATCCCAATTTGTGTCAGCAGTTCTGTCTCTGAGTCAGAAAGTTTTGGGTTCAAGTCCAACTCCAGAGGCTTGAGCACTTAATCTGGGCTGACACCCACCATCAGAGGCACTTTTTCAGATGAAATATTAAGTCTGTTTGCCCTCTCAGGTGGAAGTAAGGATCCCCAGTGCACTGGCCATTTTTATCCCTCAACACTGAAACTAATTATCCATACAGATAGAAAGCATTCAACCCGGGTGCATTGCAGCTTGGTAAAGAAACTGCTGTGCCCAGGACTGTAAGAAACTACAGAAAGTTGTGTGCACAGCCCAGACCATCACAAAAGCCAATCTCCCATCCATGGACTCCATTTACACATTTCATTGCCACGGAAAGGCAGCCAGCATCATCAAAGACCCCTCCCACTCTGGTAATGCTTTCTTCCAACTCCTTCCATCAAGCTTGAACATACACACCAATAGGTTCAAGAACAGCTTCTTCCATGCTATTATTAGACTGCCGAATCCACCTCTCTCATTTCAACTCTAATGTTGATCTTGCTTTGTGCACCTCCTGTGCAGCCATAACCTTGCATGCCTCGTTCTGTCTAAGCAGTCTATAACCCATGTTGCTCCTATGATGCTGCTTGACCTGCTGTGTTCATCCAGCCCCATGCTTGTTATCTCTATAACCCATGTGTCCTTGTTTGCTATAAGCTGTCTGTACTGCTTGCAAAACAAAATTTTTCACTGTACTTAGGTACGTGACAACAATGAATCAAATCAAATCAAAGTCATTTTCACATTGCTGTTGATGAGAGCTTGCCTTGAGCTATTTTTCTTATATTTGATGGATACAAGCACAGTTTCAACATTTAAGAGACATTTAGACAGGTACATGAATTGGAAAGGTTTAAAGGGATATGGGCCAAACACAGGCAAGTCGGATTAGTTTAGTTTGAGAGACTTGTTCGGCATGGACAAGTTGGACCAAAGGGTCTGTTTCCATTCTGCATGACAATCACAGTAATTCAGGAGTACTTTATTGACTGTCAGACATTTTTAGAGACATTGAAATCAATGAAAGGTGCTATAAAAATGCAGTTGTTTCCTTCTATCATTCTGATCACTGCCAGAACAATCTAAGTTGTGTTGATTTCCAATAAACCCGGTTTATTGGAAACCATTAAAGTCATTCACCAACAGCCTGCAGCGTCACCACAGAAGCCGACCAAATCTGCTCCAAAATCGACGCCTGACACCAGATTAACCCAGGAGATTCTGAGTCACCTGCAGACAGCTGGATCACCTCCCTCTCCAGACTACAGGCCTCTATACTACAAACAGCAGTCATTTAAGTAGACGAGAGGCCCCACCATCCCCATCCCAACATACATTCCTGCACCCTATCCTTGAGTCTAGGTCCAGAGGGCATAATCTCAGAGTAAGGGGCTATCCATTTAAGGAGGAATTTCTTCTCTCAGAGGGTGGTGTATCTGTACAATTCATTTCCACAGAGGGCTGTCAAGGCTGGGTCATTATATACGTTCAAGGCTGGAACAGACATTTTTAATCAGTTCAGGAATCAAGTATCAAGAAAGAAAGTGGAGTTGGGGATTATCAGGTCAGCCTTGATCTCAATGAATGGTAAAGTAGACTCAGTGGGTCAAATGGCCTACTTAAGCTCTTGCATCTTCTGGTCTAATCCCCCAACTACCCGACAGGGCAGGCAAGTCTGCGCTGAAACACACTGTTCTCACTATCTCCCTGATGGAGCAAATCTAAAAATAGAAAGTCTTCTGCTGAAACCTGAGGATCAGTTAGGGGGCAGAGGTCAGCAATTACATAGTGGGTTACTATTAACACACTTCACTTAATGATGTTACAGCAAATTTCAGTGCAAATATAGCGCTGAAGTTAATTTCAGATATGTGCAGAATGTACTAAAGGCTCAAAATAATTCCAGCCTTAAGGCCAAAGAGTAACATTATTCCTAATTACCCAGATAACCTGTCAAATCAAGACTCTCTCTCTGCACCTAGTTGTTAAGTACCCAAATTACTTTGCACTTTATCAGGCTACAGCTCCTTAAACTTAAGATTAATAGTTGTCTGGTCAAGACAATGCTATTAACCCTTCGAAATACGAAGTGAACTCTCCAACCTTTAAATTAAAACAGAATAAGGCTGCTAGCTTCTTCCAATAGCTAATTGATAAGATGGCAGAACCACTTGGCTGTGCATCAAAAATTGGGTTTGATTTGCCAAAGTTTGCTTGCTCAGTGCAGCCAGCCTGCCAAGAGAGGCTTCTGCAAAGGACCTTAAGCTAAGGTTCCAACTCCTGATCACTGAGCAGTGCCCTTGTTGGAAAACATGAGAATATAAAGTGGATTGCTCCTTCTCTGAGATGACCCGGATGTAAAACCCAACTGTGATGGGTGCATGTGTTACACACATTCCAACAACTTTCCTTTCACCAACGGGAAACGGAGATCAGGCAGGATGCACGGAGAAGTGACCAGTCAGATTCCTGCCAAAGTGGAATTTCACCTCCATTATGTTACGTCCTTGCGTGAAGGACACAAACTTTCACAAGGAACAGTAAACTAAGTCAATAATATCAGGGAGACGGGCAGGAAAATCTGACAAAGGAGCTTTAAGAAAATAAAACTGTCTGCTGTTGCAATCAGACAACTGAAATGGAGCAAAAAATCAATTACTGAGGGCATAAAGTTAAGGGGCAGAAGGTTTAGAGGGGATGTAAGGGAAAAAATCTTCACTCAGAGGGTGGTGGGAATCTGAAACTCACTGTTATAAGAGCAGTAAAAACATAAATCACCATAACACTGAAGTCATTCACTCATTCATTCATTGGCAGTCCAGCGCGGATGAAGATGACTCTCTTCCACTCTCGGGGTGAGTCTGTAGGTGGCTGTCCAGTCTGATGCAGCTACTGCAAGCTCTGTTACACTTGGAGTAGAAGGTGGTCATGGGAAGGGATGGTTGGGGCGTTGGTGTGGCAATGCTCTCCTTTTGATGTTTTCGACCGGCTTCCATGTTTTCCTGACAGCAAGTTTAAAGGTGCTGAACGTCTTCTCGGATGCTCCTCTCCACCACTTTGAACAGTCTGGGGCCAGTGATTCCCAGGTGTCTCTGGGAATGGTGCACTTCACCAGTGAGGCCTTGAGGGTATCACTTAACATTGAAGTATTCAGATATGCACTTGCAATGCCAAGGCATACAAGGTTATGGGCCAAATGCTGGAAAATGAGATTAGAATAGTTGGCTAGTTGTTTTTGAATCGCACAGACTTGATGGACCAAATGGCTATTTTCTGGGCTGTAGATCTCTACGACTCTAAAAAGCAAGGGTCCAACTGGAGAAATGAGCATTGGTGACGGCTTAAGGCACCGTGTTACCACAGAGAGAAAATTGTGCACGGCAGCTAACCCACAGCAGAATCTGATTCAAGAAGACACAGAGGGACACATTCTCTATACAGGACAGAAAATAAATAAATATAACAGTAAATCCAACACTCCATTCATCACAGGGATAATCTCTGTCAAGGAATATCTTTGCTGTTGTAGCAGAAAATAACAGCAGTTAATATAATATGTACTGGACTATTGTTATTTCCAATTCACCCTTTTGAGACATAACCTGCTGTTTTATAAGCACATAACATTGTTTTGAGTTATAGAGAAAACGTTTGCAAACATTGACATGCAAATTGCACAATTAACATAATGCACTTAACATTATCTATTAGCAATACAACTATACCTTCTAAGTTCCAGGAATCTTTAATATATTAGGCGAAATGTGGAAGTGCTTGTGTACGTTCACCACCTCTTCGCTGCAGCCTTTTTTGCAAATGAAGAAAAGAAAGGAAATCAAGATATTAGCAAGAGAGCTCGTTTACAAAGGAATTCCCTAAATAAAAGAGTTTGGGGATAAAATACAGCAATTTTATCTATATGCGTTTGTTTCATTATTTAATTAAACCAAAACAATTCAACTGACCAGACATGTCCCAAAAGCTTTTATCTAGGAGTAAGGGATTATCAGTCTCCATTTTATGCAGCACGTTTGAAAAAAATCCTCTCAAGCTAACCGAGAAAGCAAGGCCCACAAGGTAATCCTCGCCTGCAGAGGAACAGTGCACCTGTGCGGTTTAATTCCTAGAGATGTCATTCAAACCGTGGATGAGTCAAAAGGTGCATGTTTTCAACCCCCACCAACCCAAGCAGATTGCTGCTCTTGCTTCAAGTAAGTAATAAGTGTGGCCATGGGAAGGATTGGTTGAAAAGAAAAATTAGAGAGAACAAACCTAGCACTTTCAATACTGTCCCCAAAATATCTGAAAGTTTTACAGAAATTTTTTTTTAAATACACCACCTTATTGGTCAACACTGTTGCAGTGTGGGAACCAGGGCAGCCAATTTATTTAATTAATTCACAGGATGAGGGCATTGCTAGCCGTCCAGAGGCAATTAAGAGTAAACCACATTGTCATGGGGTCTGGAGTCACCAATAGGCCAGACTGGTGAGGATGGCAGCTTCCTCTCATAAAGGACAATAGTGAACCAGATGTATTTTTCCCAACAATTGGCACTGGTTTCATGGTCATCATTTGACTCTTAACTCCAGATTGTGATTGAATTCAAATTCCATCATGTCTGTGACAGGATTCGAACCCTGGTCCCCAGGACATTCTCGGGTTGCTGCTTTAGAAGGGCAGCGACAATACCCCAGGTTGTTGCTATACACAGCCAGCGCCCACAAACAACCGTGCAATAATGACATGAAAATCTGCTTTTTTTTTGTGACATTGGTTGAGGGGTAAATTGTGGCTGATTTACCAGCAAATACAGACATCTTTTACATCCAACTAAAAGGACAGATGGGTTTCTAGTTTAACATCTCATCTGAAGGATGGTACCTCAAACAGGACAGCACTCCCTCAGTACAGTATCAGGATGTTCCCAGCAGCAGGATTTGTAGCCACAAGTTTATGACTTAGTGGTGGGAATGCTACCACAAATATTTTGTTTCGAATGGTCAAAATTCTAATTGTTATGTCTAGTGGTTGTGCACATCTTCTGTTTCGATGCAGTTCGATCATCATGTGCACAACCTAGAGCACTGCTCCAACTCCTGACTAGATGCGAGGGTAAATGCCACATGCACCAGCTGTTCTCCAAGATTCTGCTTGCACAGCTATTCTGCACAAAAACTGAGACACTTGCAAGTCAGAAGGCACTGCACAAGAAGCAATGCAGTCAATCTCAACCCCCTTCTCAGCTAATATCCATCTTTAAAACATAGTTTTTAATTATTTTTTACATAAAAGTGTAGCTATCGCTGGCTATGTCAGCATTTACTGCCCATCTTTAACTGCCTTGTAACTGAGTAGCTTGTTAGACCACTTCAGATGGCAGATAAGAATCAGCCACATTGCTGTTGGTCTAGAGTCACTTGTAGGCTGGAATTTCCTTCCCTAAAAGACATTATTGACACACAACGCTGTTTGTATGGTCACCATTAGACTAACATTTTACTCCAGATTTATTTTGTTGAATTCAACCGCTGTGGTGAGATTTGAACCCATCACTCAAAATATTAGCCTAGTATCTGGTTTACTAGTCCGACGACAATGTCACTAATCCAGCACCTACCCTGCAGACGTTTCAGTGAGGGATCCAGAGACAGCAGGCAAGAAGTTTCACTGACACTACAACTGCAGAGCTCTGCTTCTTCCCAAGACCGCACAGATTTCTTCGTACCTGATCTGTGATGTTTGAGGACAAACCCAACAACAGGTAAACTAACTCTGGTCTTCAAAGGATTTTATAATGCAGGAGACTATTTGGTTCATTACACCATGCCAATTATTTCTGAGAGCAAACAAATTAAACTCACAACCTGGAGTTTTACTCACAGCCCTGCAACTTTTTTCTATTAGATTTTTACTCAATTTCTTTTTGAAAATTAACGTTGAATCTGCTTCGACCACTAATCAGGCATTGCATTATAGATCACAATTTGCTGTGTAAAACAAAAACTCATCTCCCATTTGGTTCATTTGCCAACTATGTGAAATCTGTGTCCTCTGGTTATTGACACTCCTGCCAGTGGAGATAGTTTCTCCCTATTCAGTCTGAAAAAAGCCATAATTTTAAGCACCTCAAATTTTGCATTCAAAATTTTGGATGAAGCAAAGTCCAAGATTGGAAAGTCTTTCCAATGTTTTGTTTTCGCTTCCACGGGTCCAGATATTCTGAGGCCAGCTGGAATAGGGCAAACATTACCAGCATAAGATTCATTAACTCAATCTGAAGTGAAGGCACAGTAAGAGGTTGCTTGATGTCACTTGTCCTAAGCCATCAGAAGCACTTTTTTTTTAATATACATGAGCTGATTTCTTGAACTGCTGCAGTCCAGATGCTGTAGGTTAACCCATTATACCATAGGGAAGGAATTCCACAATTTCAACCCAGCCACAGTGATATATTTCCAAGTCAGAAGGGTGAGTGGCTCAAAGGGGAACTTGAAGGTGAGCAGTGCTCCCTTGTATCTGCTGCCCTTATCTTTCTATATAGATGTGGTCATGGGTTGGAAGGTGGTATCTAAGGATCTTTGGTGAATTTTTGCAGTGCATCTTGTAGAAAGTACACACTGCTGCTACTGAACATCAGTGGTGGGTGGAATGGAGGCTTGTGGTTGTGGTGCCAATCAAGTAGGCTGTTTTTTCCAGGATGGTGTCAAGCTTCTTCAGTGTTGTTAGAGTTGCCCCCTTCAGGCAAGTAGGGAGTATTCCATCACACTCCTGACTTGCACCTTGTAGGCGGTATGTAGGTAGGTAGGTAGGATTTGGGGAAATCAAGAGACGAGTTACTCGCAGCAGTATTTCTAGCCTCTGACCTATTTTTATAGCCACTGTGTCTATGCAGGGAGTTCAGTTGAGTTGCTGGTCAACGGTTACCTGAAGAATGTTGATTGATTGGGATTCGAGTCCTCAAGTTTACTTTGCCATTCTATAAGACCGTGGCTGATTTGCCTCAGGCCTCAAATCCTCTCTCACGCCGGCTCCTCAAAGCTCTCAACTCCACAATATTTCAAAATTCTATATACTCCCTCTTTAAATATTTTCAGTGATCTAGCTTCCTCAACTCTCTCTGATTGAGAATCACAGATATTCACTATCCTCAGAAAAGAAATTCCAGTATTAAATGACTGTTATTCTGAAACTGCGTCCTCTGGTCTGAGACTCCACCAGTAGAAACATTTTCTCAATAGCTACCCTGTCAAACCATATTGAAACCTTCTGGGCTTCAACAGAATCATCCCTCATTTTTCCAAGCTCCTCTAAATAAAGTCTTAACCTGTTTAGTCATTATTGATAAGTCAACCACTTCATCTCAGAAATCAACCTCATGAATCACTTTTGAACTGATTCCAATGCTAGTATATTCTTTCTTAAATACAGGAACCTAAACTGTACAGATTACTCCAGGTGCAGCCTCACCAACACCCCATACAGTTGTAACAAGACTTTGTTGCTTTAATCTCCAACTACCTAGGAATAAAGGTCAAAATTCCATTTGCCTTAATGACCTGCTGCATCTGCTTGCTAACCTTTTGTGCTTCACACACAAGAACACTCAGATTGCTGTATCCTGAACTTTTTGAGTCTTCTCACTATTTAAATAATAGTTTGACTACCAAAGTGTATGACCTCACACTTTCTTACATTAATCCACACCTCCCAAGTTTATGCCCACTCACGCAACCCATCTATCACCCCTTGCAGATTCTTTCTGTCCTCATCCTAACATGTCCTTCCACCTATTTGTGCAACAACAACAAAAAATTTGGATAGGTTACAGTCTGGTGTCTCCTGCAAATCATTCATATAAATAGTAAGTAATTGAGGGTCTAGGACTGATTCTTGTGGCACTCCATGAGTAATATTTCCTACCTAAAAAAAAACTCATTAATCCCCATTGACTTCTGCACGCTGATCCAATCATCTATTCAAGTTAATACATTACCCCCAGTACCGTGCTCCTATCTTGTGCAGTAACTTTTCATGTAGCACGTTATTAACTGCCTTCTGAAAATCCCAATACTCTACATCTACTGGTTGCCTTTTATCAATTCTACTTGTTACATCTTCAAAGAACACTTGCAAATTTGTCAAATGTGGTTGCTCTTTCACAAAGCCATGTTGGCCCAATTCGATTGCATTGTTTTTCTAAATGTGCCATTATTTCTTCCTTCATTATGGACGCTAGCACTTCCCCAATGAAAATGAGAGAACATAATATTTGGAAGGTATAATCACTCCATGGATGCAATTATGGAAACTAATTATTACATGTACAAAGAGGTCTTCGAGATAAATCTCCGATTAACTGCATCAAATGTCTTTCCATTTCACTTGAATTCACTGCTGAATAACAATGTCAATGCTTCAGCTATATAGCTACAGCTAAGCAAGATATAGTCACATGTGAGTGTGCACACGGATGTCAGATGGGGAATGCTCAGGTTTGGTTGTAATGCAATTAGATACTCGTATCAACACCTGCCATTCCAGTAACAGTTGTTACTGTTTCTTGCAGTAACAACTGCAAGAATGACTAGTGGAAGGATGCATGTTATTTTCCCCAACATTTTTAAATGGGACAGAGAAGACCCACTTGCAACCTTATCACATCAGAGTGGTAACATACTAATGTTAAAGTGACTAAAATAGGGTCCCACATGACAGCTCACTTAAAATTTTGAAAACATAAAGAATTAAGAGTGGGGATGGGTAATTCAGCCCCTTGGGGGTGTTCTGCCATTTGATGTGAGTATGGCTGATCTCATCTGGTCCTCAAGTCCACTTTCCTGCCTGCTTTCCATAACCCTTCAACATATTATTAAGTTTGTCAAACTGTTCTTTTTTCAATTGTGCTTTGCAGATTACTATAATGTTAGAAAATGCTTAACTGCATTCAAAATTTTTTCCAGCCTGTCCAAAGAATTTGGACTTTAAAAGGTGGGACTTAGAATCAGTCTGCTGCATCTAGGATACGTATGCAAATGCATTTTTATCAAGAGTGGCCACAGTACTGGAAACATTAGCTAATTACTCTCTCCTAGTTTTGGGAATCTCAAACTAATCGTAGCACTCTTCTTGCCATCCAGATGACACCAGTTAATTTAGACAGAAGTGCAACTTGCAGACCCAATTCAGAAAGGACTGTGGAAAAATGACTTCAGACAATTCAACTTCATGCCACAAACTTTGCATTAAGAAAACTACAGTTCAAAATGCATTTGCAGTTGGATATCCAGTGACTGGTCAACTGAAGCATAATTGTGAGAATTTTAATGACACACAGGATAGGTGATAATTAGCTTGTTCATCTAAGACATACAACACTTGTGCTTATGGTACTTTGAAGTCAACCCCAGCCATAAGATTGAGATGAGCAATCTAAATGTGCACAAAGTAGTTATAACTTAACCAATACAAAAAAAAAATTAAACAATTTTCTTTGTGGTAGAACAAATTTGCAGTCATGACAATCCATCAGCATTTTCCATTTATTATCTCAACAGACTCTAAAATGAAATCAACGACTTATGAATTCATTTATACACAGGCACAGTGGACATCATGCCTGTTGCTACTGGTAATGCTTGAATATTTCTAACAATTTAAAAATCTGTCTCCCTATATCTGTCATTCTACACCAAAGGCTACACAGCTTCAACTTATACTTGTTAAGTTTATTTCAATCACAGTATGGTGCTGGCAACTAGTGGCAGGAATGGGATTTTGCAGCAACAAGGCATAGAATTGAAACACATGCAAATTCATTTATTCAAAAAGATCACCAATGTTTATCCAAACTGTTCATATGATATTCTGTCCATTTGTGGTTTGGAGATTATTAGTTTGGAAAGTCCCAGGTCCTGAGAACATTAATTCAATCTTTGTCCAGCAAATACGACAATATTAGTTGTATTTACAACATGAAGCACTGTCAATATGAAAACATTGGTGTTTAGATTTTTCCTCTTGCTGCATACGTCATCTTCCACCTCCACCTGAACTACCACCACTGCCTCCTCCGTTAGGATCCTGAGCACCCGACATCATCAGAAAAATCACAATGGGAACGATATACATCCACTGTGAAAGGAGAGAGAAAGAGAAGAGACAAAAAGAAAAAGAGGTCAACTCTGCACTCCCAAACAATACCAAATTCACTCGTCCCTGCAATGAGTGAGATCCCGACAGCTCAATAGTACAAAAAGACTGAGCACAGGGTCCAGTTTTAACCAATGTGATATTCAATTTATATAAAACTTATTTTGCAATTTAGTTTAAGTGTGGCAGACACTACAGCCCTAGTGAGGGCAAGGCAGCACAGCCGAGGTCACAAGTTAATGAGCTGGATTACCACAAAAAGAAGCAATTCTGAAGTGAAAGTACCCCTCCACTGCTCACAAAATGCTGCAAAGATGAATGCTGCACACATTATGTTCTGATATCAATAATGAGAAAGTCACTGTTGCTCTCACTCATGAAGGATTTGAAAATACCCTCATTGCAACCCTGAATGTGCCAACTGTCCATTGACAACAACAGTTTCAGCCCCTTGGGAATGCTCAGCCATTCGTAGGCACAAGCTCAGACATTAAAGGAAAGATTTTCCATCCGTGCATGATTTCAATCACCTGAACATTAAAATAAAGAAAACAATATCAGGCACAAGGATCATACATCAGAAGGAAACCTGCTTCCCGCATTTTAAATTAAATAATTAATGGAGTGAAAATCAGGTAAGCTCCTTTCCTGGTATTTAAATCTTCCACCCTGTTTTCCTCAGAGCACTGCGCCCAGACATTTCAACACAACTAGGTACAGGAGCAGGAAATTCAGTGCCCGAATTAATCCAGAGGCACCTTGCAAATAACCACTGACAAGAGTAACTGGACAACGATCTGACGGAGGAAGCTTTGGTAATTTTCTTCCCCTCTCCTTCTCCATTGACTCATTGGCAAACTGCAACTCAAAATGGTTATACCACCAAAGGCCAGAGCACAAACTTGGGTCCTTCTGCTCTGAATGGTTCAATTCCACTTTGAATGTTACGATTACCCACTGTGAGGTGGAGGAGCCTTATGTGAGAAATTTAAAGAGTCTCCCAATTTTGCTTTATCCGTTTAATTTAAAACATTATAATGGTAACACTGTTCAGCTCACAGCTTGTTACAAGTTGGTAATCGGCATTTCACATTAGTTTGACAACATTCATCCACACTGGGGGCGGGGATGGGGGGGGGGGGTGTAAACACAGAATTCAGCTCTAGGCTGAAGGATCTTATGGCACAGTAGCATCCCTACCTCTAGCCTAGGAGATACAGGTTCAAGACCCACCTACCCTGGATGTGTCTGAACAGAGTGCCTTAAATGAATTTTTAAATCATTCAGTTTTACATCAAATACAGGCTCATGGGCCCTTCCAAGGCAGTGTTTCTCCATCCAGAGAAGGAGCACTTGCCAATTCTTTGTTTGATGTACTTACTTTCTTTAAAATAAGATGGCCCTGATGACATAAGTTTTCTTTTTAATTTATTAAAGTCTGGAGTGACTGTGTGGTTTAGAAGATGTTGCTTTGCTGTGTAGTATTATGGTTGAACTGTCCACTCCTCATAGTAACCCACAGCAGTGTCAAATTCTAGACTGTTAACAAAAATAAAAGTCAAGCTCTTGTACTAATTATCAGGAAAAGGTTAGATTTCTAATTAATTTAAGCTCAATTTAAACTCAAAAACAAAGTATTATGTGGCAATAAATTACAAAAGCTGCAGATCTAACTATAGTGTTGTTAGTACAAACACGATTTAAATCAGTCTCCCAATTCAAATTACATCACGTGACTCGAGGCTTTCACTCAATAGGTTATATCTCAGAGGTTACTTCAAATTGCATTTGCACAAAACCCCCTGAGGTAAATGGCTAACAGTGGATTTAAAATGCTGCTAACAAGTAACTATACTTGTCCTGAATGCTGTGAGGACTGAAAGACCCTTCACAGCTTCCTTATCTTCTCCTTCTTCTGCCGTCAAATTGTTTTGAAAAACATTCAAGAGCTTTCTGCATGATTTTCCACAGCATTCCAAGTCAAGGTGAATTGGCTCTTTTTCTCCCTAATATATAAACCAGTCCCAAGAACAATGGCAGCCAGGTGAGTTGCTGCTCCCCACACAGGCCTCCAAGTATTAATGGGCAGGCAGATATCTTATAACCTGGTTACCAGTGTATAATCAATCCTCAAGTCACTTATGTTGCCACTGAGGCGGTAGCCTAGGCACCTATCACCTTGGGTCTTAGATAACCCCTAATGTTCTGTAACTCAGTACATTCAGGGACTTTGAAGAGAAAATAAAGGAGCACAAAGAGACAATGGTTTTTTAAATTTCACTGAACCTGAAATAAGTTACATTTTTAAAATCTTATTCAATGTTTTCTTTTTTTCCACTCCTCCTCTTTTGGGTGATCAATCAGTTCTCGAGCATTAGGCGCCTTCCAACAAGAACATCAATACTCACTCAACATCTGCCACAGGGTTGCAAACTTGGCCACTGATGGGTTTTAGAGTTGGGCTCGAATTTATTCACACCCAACATCCACACAAATGGCTTTCAGCAGGGAGCCTCTACTTACCAAATGTGGCTGTTTTATTTTTCTTCTCCTGCTTAGCCCAGAAACCTAGAGGTTAATTAAAGCACATAATAGCTGTTCCAGCTGACTGAGCACAAGCAGAAATCAAAACTGGGACCCTCCAGTCTCTCTAACATTCAATCTTTCTGAAGCCACATTACCAATAATGTCAGGATTTTAAAAGAACATTGCTCAGTACAGTTCGAGTTGGATTGCTACCAGGTTAACATTATTTCTAAAAGCACACCATTAAAATCACTTTTGGAAAGGTTTACTTTTAGATGAAACCTCTACTTTAAATATAGTGCTGTCTGAACACTGCATTTCCACAGGTCCAGTAATGGCCCAGGTCACAAATGCATTGTCCAGTATGGAACAGAGCCAAAATCATTCATAACATGCCACTTCTAAGTCTTGGTTTATGTGGAGTCTGACATGCTCAGTCAAGTTGACATCTAGCCTGCTCATTCATCTTAGCCCTCGTCAGTTTGCTACGTGTGCAATGAATTGCCAAAGTAAAGCTTACAGGATAAAATAGGGCTCCAGTCACTTTGACCTCTTCCCCCACAGCTGGACAAACAGGTACATTAATTGTCAAGGATACCCAATTTATGGCTGTTTAGGTCTTACTGTCCCCCTCACTCCCATGTTGGTAGGCTTGAATTCAGCATACAATTCTGGGACACAGAGCCAGAGACAGATTTATAAATGGGGAACAAAAAAGGGGGAGGAATGAACACAATGGTGTATTAAATAAGCGAGAGCCATCATGAAGAAAGTCATGGCTTAGGACTATGACTAAGTTATGAATAAATCTCTAACATATGAGCCTTGGCTAAAAAGTAATGCTTTTGCCTCCAGTGTCAAAAGTGATAAGGTGAAGTCCCACTCCAGCAGCTTTGGCACATAACTGAACATGCACCAAGTGCTGAATTATATAAGGTGTCATTTTTGGCTGTGACATTATCCCAAGATTCCATGACACTATTTGAAGGAGAGCATAAGAGTTCTACTGGTGTCTGGGCAACATCTGACCATCAAGAAAAATGATCAGAAACAGATTATCTGCCCATGTATCTCATTACTGTTTATGAGATTTTTCTATGCATATATTGACTACTGTGATTCCCTACATTACAACATTGATTGCACTTCAAAATAAATGAATTTCATAGGCTGTAAAACGCTCTGGGATGCCCTGAGGTCATGAAAGATTCTGTGTAAATTTAAGCTCTTTCTTTCAAAAGAAGAAAGCACACTATATAACTCTCCCCTGCAATGAAAATGCTAGTGTTAGGATTATTCTAATTGTAATGAACCTACTCTGGCATTCATCCTTTTTTTCGACAAAGTACGTTGAGAAACAATTATTTTTAAAGGCTCCTGAATCAAGCATTCTCAATCCATTTCATCAGGAGAACAGTAAAGCTGATATACTTCTGGCAATGTCAGCCAAGATCATCCTTTATCATGCCATTGCAGCATTTTATTACCGTTCAGACAGACCACTTGTGTTTGATTGCTGACTTTCCTCCTTTCTCCACTCCTGATGGTATCAGCTCCTTGCTGGGGGTACATGACACCATAGGGGCCAGCTGCCCTCCACTAGCTCAGTCAGGCAACTATTTGTCACACTGAAGCCTGGCTACTGAGTGATGGCAGACTGATGTTGGCCGGGGAAAGCATGAAAGCATAAAATGTGGAGCAGGAGCCGGGTTGCTCAATTCTCTCACCTAACCAGAGGGCACCTGAAGCCATTTGCAACATGCCCAAATGCTATGGGTAAGATCTGCTCATGGGCAAGACAGACTAGGAATCCAACCAGTTACTTTCTACTCTTAAGCTCAGTGTTACACTAGACCATCAAGCTGTTTTGCTTTTATTCAGTCTCTGCAGGTTTTGGTTTTGGTTTTGCTATTGCTATTTACATTCACGAACCTCAGTACCTAAACACAGCAAGAGATCAATGTCCCCCCTCAAAGTAAGAAAAGGAAAATTATAGATTTTCTGCAGCTCTTCATATGTATCTTCAGACTGTGCTGTCAAAATTTCCCTGGGAGATTAGGATAAGGGTTCTTAGTCTTCTTGAGCACCAGCAGGGCAAGCAAAACCAGAGATTCTCTCACAGCTGTGTGAACTAAACATAAATGCAACAGACCACCCCAGCTTTCTGATCAGCAGGTCAACCAAAGAAACCATGTGCTAACTTTCACCGTGATGACAGACAAATGAGAAAGAGATATTGACCGCTGACCAACAGACAACTGTTTCATGCTCTCACAAGTAATGAAATTATAAATGATAACTGAAAAACACCACAGTTTAAAGAAGGAAATCTAGAAACATAAAATAATGTTACCAAAGGTGTCAGATTGTTATAAGAACCTAGCTGGTCCTTTAAAGGCTCTCCTCTTACTTGGTCCTTGTGATTTCAGACCCAAAACAAAGTCATTGACTCTTAAACTGCTCACTGTAGAGGCCAATCAAGCCACTTAATTGTGCCAGATTTGCCAAATGTGCTACTTTGGCTAATAATCAGGATAAGCAATAAACGATAGTTCTGCCAAGGATTACCACATACAAAGGCCAATTTTTAAAGATAAATTACATCCAATTCCATTTTAAACATTAACTATAGGAATCTGGCCAACTAAGACAAATTTCTCCAATAAAACCTTCCATTATCTGTAATAAAACTAACCATAACTTGTGGAAAGGAAATAGCTGGAACCTAGTGTTCTGATGTGCAATGAATTTTCCTATGAAGTGGTTCCGCTCTCTGCCCCGAGACTCAATTCATTACAAGGAGGAAAGAAAAAACCTGGAGGGGCCCAGCAGGGAGTTAACATTAATTTGACAACATATTTCCCAGATCAAATTTGATATCTGAACAAACAAGTGAACATGAACATGTTTTTCTTCAATACGAGATGTAGTACTTTGATCAAAAATACTCAATTCACCTTAAAATAGTTAAAATCTGCCTCTCCACATTTCCCTTTAAGTACTAAAGAGATCCTGTAAATGCACCCCCCCCCCCACCCCACCCCACCCCACGTTAAACACCATCTTTCTCATCGACCCACAATAAGGAGATGCTCACTACATACAGCCTCTCGACTCTTTGACCTGTCCACAACTGTGGACAAAGTGACAGGATGACCAATTGATAGGCCAAGGCACTTATTAATCCTGCCATTTAAAATGAATATTACCACCTTCTCTTCTTGAGAATCAACACTTTTTGTCGTCTCTACTAAATATACTGCTCTGCATTTCATTTTCAATGAACATCCTTAGCTGATTTTCATTCTGTGGAAGTACATTAACTCAATTATGACTACTCCCACCCTTCACCCAACCTAAATCTAAGATATTACGGCTGTTATACAATGGAAGTCACTGAAAGTGATTCACGTTGAAAAATGGTCTTGTAAATTGAAATCCCCACAGGTATGAAACTTGTATCGGCCATTCTCCAGTCAGTCAACAACCACAACGCACATATCAGCCAGACATGACCCTATCCTCTCACATTTACATTCACATATCCTCTTAGCACATTAATTTCTAGCAGCTGTCACTGACTGACAAGCAGAATCAGGATTTCTTCCCAGTACAACCAGAGGAATCAAGGATACCCAACAATATTCCAATTGAAGAAGGGTCTAGGCCCGAAACGTCAGCTTTCGTCTGATGCGGCTTGGCCTGCTGTGTTCATCCAGCTCTACACCTTGTTATCTCAGATTCTACAGCATCTGCAGTTCCTACTATCTCTGAAACAATATGCCAGTTAAAACCAAGTTACTTGGCATACTCCAAAAAAAATGAATCTGGGATGTTCAAACCTATGACATTAGCCCATTTGAACAAAAATGCCATGAACGGCATTCTTAAACAAAAAAGAAAAGTTGGTAATAGTGACAACAGGTGGAAGTATGTCCATCTTGTAGTGTAGCAATATTGGTAAGCAGGGAGAACTAAAGTATTTTTGAAAACTTATTGCTCTTTACAACAGTTTCTTGTAACTATAGACACTAGATTTTCAGGTTGTGGAACACCAGCTATCATCAATTGGTTACAAGATCTCCAAAAATTCCAGCGTTAATCAAACACTTCAATATTTTATCCAACCTGTGAGGTCTAGATCTTTGCCTAGAGCAGAAATATTGTGAACAAGCAGTGTCTCAGCGGCCACATGACTATGTGTTCGATAATTCAACCTTTGAGAAGATTTTGCCAAGATGTTCAGTCACCTGCAGAGTGATCCGCTCTATGCTAGCATTCACTTATCAATCTACACTGCTGTGCCCATCAGTTCTCTCTCCCAACAGAGGGAATGACTCTCAGACATCAGGGTTACCTCAGAGTTGCTTCATATTGCTACAACTCAGTTGTAATGTGGTCAAAAGAGTGAAGCGGACAAATGAGTGCACACAAACTTAACATCATTGATCCAAACCAATCCAATCTGAAAACAGTGTTTTCAATTCAAACAGAAATAAATTTAAAAGACAAATAGGAGACAAACAAAAGATTCAAGGTCAAATGATATTTGAGGTTTGAGAAGTTCCAATAAGTAAACAACTGCAAAACAATATCAAAATGAATCAGTGTTTAAGTCATGTGACTAAAGCCACAGAGATAATTGGTATTTTCTTTTGGAGAGAGGCTGAGCTCCTTTATGGAAAGCACATGGAAGACATCATTTGGCTTTCCCCACTCCAGCCAGTCTCTAGACTAATAGAAATTTAATTTACACGTACACTTTCTAGGGTTTGTGGCTGCACAGTGCAAAAAAAAAAAACCTGGAGACAGGAGCTACTAGTGCAATGAATTCTTTCATGTTGCCAGGAGGTAAAACGGTCTCTCAGTCAATGGGCATGGCCCTCTGAAAAATAATGAGCTTTCTGCTCTGATGCTACCAGAATCTAAAGATGGGGATCAGACTTCAGGTATAAAGGGAAACACAATCATTTGACCTTTGAGAAAATGGATAGTGCCTTGCTGGTCACTGCATACATTCTCCTGAAAACACTTGGGAACCACCATTACTTTGCAGACGTCAGGCTTGTGCTCCTAGTTCCTGAGGCACTTTGACGGTATTTGTAACCATGAGAAAGATGGCCCCGCCCAGAATTAAATGCCACTGCATAAAAAAAGAGAAAAATACCAGCTCAAATTCAAAGTATAATAGCACAACATATTAAGCATTCGTGAGGCAGCATTTTTGAAGGTCACCGTGTATCACTGGGTTTACAGCATACAGCTTTTACTGAATCTCTCCCTCACTTTCTACCAACACAAACTCGAGAACATCTCAACCCATTCTATTGTAAACTTTATAAATTGCAGTACTTCTAGAAATACAGCTGGTAGATGCAAAACCCATCACCTCACAAATATTCTCCAAATCACTGAACAAAATCCCATCCTTTCTTCCACTTTCCAAATTTCTTGAAGATGGTAAATTGGACGGAGGATGTTTGCTTCCATGGTGACCAATAGGTACCTTGTCTAAAGCCTGGTAATGAGTTTGGCAGGCTAACTGAGGAAGATGTCACAGTCAAACCCAATCATGTGGTCACCGATTGCTGCATGTGCATTATGCAGATCAAGTCACCGAACAATCAGTCTGGTGGAAGTTTTACATTCTCTATCCAAGAGCCACTGAAGCCAACAGAATATAGTTACTTTTGTTTTATTCTTCACTGCTGTTTGAAGAAAACTTTTCAATAGCATTAATTCTCTGTAAAACACAAATAACATACAATATGCACAAGCTGCAGAAGTACTCCTTAACAAGTAGTGAAATAAATCCCATGGTCACTTTTCAAATCATGAAATTCAATCATAGGACATGGTCAGCTATTGCCACATGCCACAAAGCTACCAAAAATGAGAAAGTTGATTGATAAGCTTAAGTGAAATATATGCAAGGACAATATACTCCAGCAATAATACCTAAAGTTTCTCCTCTGAGTTTAACAGAGACACCAACCCATCTAACATTGTAAAGAGATTAACGCTCTTGCTAAAACTACCAAGCAGAGACAGAAATCCAGAATGAGCATGAAGTCACACAATAACATCACTAATGACATTTTTTTTTACTGTACAGTGTAACAGTAGTAGGTGGTGCCAGTTGATTCCCTGTGATCTCTAAACAATTCAAAATTGACACTGAATATTAAAAGATAAACTTTCTTTCTCCCCTCCCCTTATTTCTTTTGTAATATTTGGTTTGCAATTAGTTTTATCTGATTTATTGAATTTTTATCTGATTTATTGTGATGCTTCAAAACACAATTTTGATTTTTAAAGTTACACCTATCTTTGTTTTGGAGACAAATTCTATGACACTGTTACAACATGCAGATAAAGAGGCTAAACCAACAAAGCAACCCAACATGGTTAAAAGAAAACTGAACAAAAGTACTAGAGTATGTTTTTTACCAACAGTCTGTAACATACTGCAGAAAAAAAGTCACTGCAGCCAGAAGCAGAATACAGCTTTAGATTATAAGGCCCTTTGATGATATCATTGTGCAGAAGCTTGGATTATTCCAAATATGTTTTGCACAAGTAGTTTTTGCAACTAATCTGGAACCTGTGGTAATACTGTCTTCTGAAGTAGCTTGGAGAGAGCCAAAATCAAGCAGGAATTAATATTCTAGGATTCTGTGAGCTATGCAAGGCCTAAAATACATAGCAGCCAGAGTGTGCAAAGTGATGAATGAACTAACAAGAGGGAAGCATTCTCACCAAACTACTTGTCACAGATGTATCTGACCCGAACAGTATTTGTAGGAGCGCCAAGCACTGGTGGAGGTAAAGTCTCATCCTCATATTGAAGATACCATCCACTGTGTTATGTGGCACTACCTCCTGCGAAGTAGGGCATGCTACTGTGTGCAGTTCTGGTCACTCTGTTACAGGAAGATTATTATTAAACTGGAGAGGGTTCAGAAAAGATTTACCAGGATGTCGCTGGGAATGGAGGATTTGAGAATATAGACTTTTTTCACTGCTGTGTAGGAGGTTGAGGTATATAAACCTTATAGAGGTTTATAAAATCATAGGGACATAGATAAGGTGAATGACAAGGTCTTTTCCCAATGTTGGGGGAGTTCAAAACTAGGGGGCTTTTGTTTTTGAAAAAGGAGAGAGAAGAAAGATGTAAAAGGGACATAAGAGGCAACATTTTCAGAGAGAGTGGTTTGTGTGTGGAATGAACTGCCAGAGAAAATGGAGGATCCATGTACAATTACAAGGTTTAAAAGGCATTTGGATAAGTACATGAACAGGAAAGGTTTTGGAGGGATATGGGCCAAGCGCAAGCAGGTGGAACTAGTTTAGTTTGGGAACATGGTCAGCATGGACCGGTTGGACCGAAGAGTTTGTTTCCGTCTGTATGACTCTAAGAATGCAGAGGTCTGTGCACGGACAATAAACCTCAAGGCTGCTGTTTTCAACATGGGCAAAATAACTCAGTAAAGAACTCTGAACATAACATCACATGATTGGCAGTGATGTAAAAGGCACATCTTTCATCACTACTCCGTATCCTGCACATATGTTTTAAACAAATACCTATACGTCAAGTGTTGAGATTTTTTGTAAACGAACCAAACAATATTTGTGATTTTTTAAAAATGGGAAATAGGGAATAAGCAATGCATTGGAGTCAAAGGATGAGTCATGTTTAGCAGAACAACTGATGTTGATGTTTAGAGGCAAAGTCATGGCTACAGGAGTGCGTAATTTCACAAATTATAACGTAATACATTAAAAGATTTTTATCTTCCAATAAGACATAATATAATGTTTAATACACAGGGATGAGTTTTTTCCACAGTGAACAGACTCACTTTTCAAGGCAAAGAGGACAGAAAATGGTTTCAGGTTTGAAGCAGAGAAAAATAGATCGATCATTTTCAGTTACGTATGCTGACAACAGCTCTACGATTTCAGGAAAGGAAACTAAGTTGTTGTTAAAATGCAGCTTTTGTTGATGAGAGATTAAAACAATCCTTAGATTGATTCATTCCTTCAGGCGAACAGTTTTCAGTTTTTCAATGTTTATGCCTGTGTGCAAAAATAAATACTGCTCCTGTCAACATTATATCAAAGCATTATAAAAGCTCCCCTTTAGGGGGCACTCACAAAGGATCAGCTTGTCAAGGATCTTTGCAGTGTAAAACTGAACCGCACACTACAAGATCCAGAGTGCTGATCCAATCTGTACAGACTTGGCAAATTTCACAGTTAAGAGCACTGGGAGGAGAGTGCCAAGTAACTTCCATATCATTTGTTTAGGAAATGGGGAGACAAGAAAAAATGGCCCCAGTGCAAATTATGCATTTGTGAATATATGAAGAGACAGTGTGCTTGACCAAATAGCCAGTGAACATTCTAGGTCTATAGATGAAAGAAACTAAAAGCAATAGAATAACTGCATCCCAAGGTGAATCGAGACCTATAGGAGAAGGGACCAGAGAAGCAAAAAAAAAAAAAACTCTCAACATATAACACTGATTTTTTTTTACCTTCAGTGATCACTAAGTGGAAAAACTCCAACAGGAAATCTCTTAAAAAAGGATAACATTTAAAACAAACCTGTATGTGTGATAAAATTAAATGATGTATGGCAATATGATTAGAGTTGCAACACTCTCAAGAGAGCAGAATGTCTAAAATGGAATGAGTTTCACTCTTGTGGTTTAACGCATTATACATAAGCCTCAAGTGTACTATTGCTTGGCACACATTCTCAGCCACTGTTTGTGCTTCATTTAATCCTGTTGCCAAATGAATACATTAGTTTCTGGTGAGCAGGTCAGGTCACTTTCACTGCAGCAGTCAGCAGTTTGAAATATCTCAGAACTTGAAGTATAATGAAATCGTAGAGGATTCTTCCCCACTGATGGATCTTATAAGGGATTTCTGAAGTGAATTTGCTTAGTTCTGCACCAAAGGATTTCATTCACAGGGTCTCCTCGGAATTCCTTATTAAAACATTATGGATTTTCTCCTCTTACTCAGTGAGTAGATGAGAACTATAAACCAGAAGGCCCATATTTGATCTAAAACCACACTGTTAGCTGCCCAGGGAGCACTGTTTCTAATCGAGGTCGCTGGTGTTGAACTGTAGTCCAGTAGCAGTAAATGCCACATGAGGAAGCAAAATGGACAGAAAATTAGGAGTAAGGAGCTAGAATTAAATCCAGTGAATTCTAGCACAATC
This sequence comes from Ginglymostoma cirratum, assembly GCA_024137785.1. Classification (NCBI taxonomy): domain Eukaryota; kingdom Metazoa; phylum Chordata; class Chondrichthyes; order Orectolobiformes; family Ginglymostomatidae; genus Ginglymostoma; species Ginglymostoma cirratum. The sequence continues at coordinate 12,681,652 of JAHRHZ010000008.1, read as the reverse complement.
ACAGATTCCTTCAACAACCTGCGACTGCAAAGTCACAATGTGGAGGTGGTTCACATCAGCTTCAACAGATCAGATTCAGGAGCAGACCAACTGCTAAAACAGGACAAGTAGAGGACTCCAGATGGGGGCAGACCTCCATAAAGCACTCAACATCAACTTCCTGGGCAATTGCCAATATCCAGAAGGTCAGAACAGGTTTTTAGTAGTAATGATAGAATATGGGGCTACTGCATCTGATCATTTAACACAGCATTAGATCACAGTGCTTTCCACTGCAATCAGCATGAAATACTCAAAGGCAAAATCAGCAAGAACTAGTTCTTAATATTCAGGCGAAAGAAAAGAAAAGCTCCCTCCCACTTATGTTGAGTGTATTTGACAATTTTGGACTCTCAAGTTCCCTCAGTCACATAATCTTGAAAATGCAAAGAAATTAAATAAGTCCCCTCTTATGTGCAGTCTTATACAGCCCTTATCTAGCTACAGATCCCTTAAATAAAGTGCTGAATTTCATTTGACTGCTTAATAGCATAAAATGCACTTAAATATATTGCACACAAATGACAGTAACACATTAAGAGATGTGCCAGTGTCATCCGATATGTCGTTCCAGCCTTCTCTATTTATAATATATGTGGATCAGCTTGTTTGAGGGCCATAGGAAAAGGATTGCTCTTACTTGTAGTTGTGTCTCTCTCTCTCTCCTCTGTCACCCCTTGTCACTGCTGAGAAAACTTAACACTGGACTGAACCAGAAACATCTGTGGCACGTACGGCTTGGAGCTATGTCAGGCAATGCATTTATGCATCAAGCCATCCTAGGGTCTGAGAAAATTTTAACCATTTAATTTTAAACATACATGATTGCAGATGAATTGCAGCAAATGCACTCGAGGCTATGATTTGAAATAAACAACTGCTGGTTTTTATTTCACTGTCAGTTATAAGAGTAGTTGTGTGTTTAATGCATTTTATAATATCAAATTTTAACCTCTTTAAATGGCATAATATCACACATGGCTCCTGTAAAGTACAATACTTGCTAATGTGTTTAGCAATGTCTTCCTGGAATTTTCTTCAACATGAATAATGCATTAATTTCACAATATTATGCAAACATTTTATTTCACTAATAACATACATCCCAAGAAAGCTACAGTTTTCCTCTAACAAAAGGGTCAACTTACATATTTTGCGATGAATGACTTCTGTTCCTGTGGATTTTTCGCTTTCTGGGCCTGTTCATGTTCTAACCGTTCAATAAATGCTGCAGTCTCCGGTCTGAAATGGAAACAGTAAGAAATTTTTAGAGTAGTGTCAGTAAGGAGACTGATCATTAAGGTTTTGGAGTAGATCTGTAGCTCGGGTCGGGGGTGTTGAGGTTGGTTGGCTCGCCGAGCTGGTTTGTTGTTTTGCAAAACAACAAACCAGCTCAGCGAGCCAACCAACCTCAGTAGACTGATCATCCTAACAGCTTAGGGTCTATGAGAAATGATCAATTAGAAGTTATAAAACCACAAGACCATAAGACATAGGAGCAGATATTAGGCCATTCAGCCTATCGAGTATGCTCATTCATTCAATCAATGCTGATAAGTTTCTCAATCTCATTCTCCTGCCCTCACCCTGTAACCTATCCATCTCTGTTTTAAATATACTCAGTGACCTGGCCTCCACAGCCTTGTGTGGCAATGAATTCCATAGATTCACCACTCTGACTGAAGGACATTCTCTTCATCTCCATTCCAAAGGGTCTTCCCTTAACTCAAAGGCTGTGCCCTCGGTCCTAGTCTCTCCTGCTAATGAAAACATCTTCCCAACATCCACTTTGTCCAGGCCTTTCAGTATTCTGCAAGTATCAATTAGATTGCCCTTCACCTTTCTAAACTCTATCAAGTACAGACCAAGAGTCCTCAAATATTCCTCTTATGTTAAGCCTTTCATTCCTGGGATCATTCTCATGAACATCCATGGCCAGTATATCCTTCCTGAGATAGGGGCCCAAAATTGCTCTCAATATTCTAAATGTGGTCTGACCAGATCCTTATAAAGCTTCAGAAGTACATCCCTGCTTTTGTATTCTGGTCCTCTCAAAATAAATGCCAACACTGTATTTGCCTTCCTGTCTACTGACTTAACCTGTAAGTTAACCTTAAGAGAATCCTGGACGAGGACTCCCAACTCCCTCAGATTTCTGAATTTTCTCCCCACCTAGAAAATAGTCTATGCCTCTATTCTTCCTACCAAAGTGCATGATGTCATACTTTCCCATGTTGTATTCCATCTGCCACTTCTTTGCTCTCCTAACCTGTCTAAATCCTTTTGCAGTCACCCCACCTCCTCAATACTACCTGTCCCTCCACCGATCCTTGTATCATCTGCAAGCATAGCCAGAATGCCCTCAGTTCCTTCATCTAGATCACCGATGCATGAAGTGAAAAGTTGTGGTGCCGACACAGACCCTTGCAGAGAGGCAATGGCCTAGTGGTATTATAGCTCTCTGGATTAACAGTCCAGCAAGGTAATGCTCTGGGGACCTAGGTTCAGATCCCGCCACGGCAAATGGTGGAATTTGAATTCAATAAGTATCTAGAATTAAAAGTCTAATGCTGACCATGAATCCATTGCCAATTGTCAGAAAAACCCATCTGGTTCACTAACGTCCTTTACGGAAGGAAACTGCCACTCTAACCTGGTCTGGCCTACATGTGACTTTAGACCCACTGCAATGTGGGTGACTGATAACTGTCTTCTGGGCAATTAGGGATGGGCAATAAATGCTGGCCTAGCCAGCGATGCCCTCATCCCGAGTGAATAAAGAAATAAAAAACCACTAGTCATCGGCTGCCATCCTGACAAGGACCCTTTTATCCCTGCTCACTGCTTTCTGCCAGACAGTCAATCTTCTATCCATGCCAGTACCTTATCTCTAACACCATGGGCTCTTATCTTACTCAGCAGCCTCCTGTGCAGCACCTTGTCAAAGGCCTTCTTGAACTCCAAGTAGATAATATCCATTGGCTCTGCTTTCCCTAACCTGCTCGTTAGCTTCTCAAAAGAATTTTAACAGATTTGTGAGACATGACCTCCCCTTGATTAAACCATGCTGACTTTGCCCTACTTTATCACGCACTTCCAAGTATTTAGAAATCTCATACTTCTCAGCAGACTCCAAAATCTTACCAACGAACAAGGTCAGGCTAATCGGCCTGTAACTTCCTGTTTTTTGCCTTACTCCCTTCTTAAACCAGAGGGGTCATATTAGCCATTTTCTAGTCCGCTGAGACCTTCCCTGACTCCAGTGATTCCTGAAAGATCACCACTAACTCCTCCACTATCTCTTCAGCTATCTCCTTCAGAACTCTGGGGTGTAGTCCATTTGGTCCAGGTTCAGACATTTCAGTTTTTCTAGCACCTTCTCCTTGGTGATGGCCACCATACCCCACTTCTGTCCCCCAACTCTCTTTTTGGGAGGTTACTCGTGTCTTCCACTGCGATGACGGACACAAAGTACTTGTTCAGTTCCTCCACTATCTCTTTTTCTCCATTACTACTTCTCCAGCAGATCAATGTCCACTTTGCCTCTCTTTTGCCCTTTATATATCTAAAGAAACTTCTTCCAATCTTCTTTTATATTTGACTGGCTTACCAGCACATTTAACCTTCTCCCTCCTTGCATAAATTCCTTTTCTTGTGATCCACTACCAACCCGACTTTTCCAGTCCAATGTTATAGTTATCAAATTAAACGGAAACGTCGCTATCCCATCCACCATTCTGTTATTTCACAAACTACCATATAAATTGCAGCACAAAAGGCAAATCAGCATGTAAGATGGGTCCATGTTTCTGGTCCTAACAATTATGTTTTTGCATATACGCAGTGAATGCATCAATCCCCTTTACACCCACAATATGCTACATATGCATTAGTAGTCAACCACAACTTCTCTCCCCACAAGTGCATATTTTACTTGGGAGCACCTTATAACTTGGCGTACAGGATCAAACAGATGATACAGGTTGTGATGCAAAGGTATACAGGAGCTTAAACTGTAGACACATTTGGGTCTGAAGCAGATGACATAGCAACCATTCATCCCAGTGTTTCACTTTTACTCTTGGTGTACAAGTTGATTTCTTTACTAGTTTTTAATGACATCTTCCGTTATAGAAGAATTCCATGCCTATGTGCATACTATCATTCTTTAAACAATACCATTATCACAGTGGAAAGTACAATACTAAGTCTTTGGGGCATTTTGAGACTTCAAAATATTGACTAATAGATGTCACCTATAGTACTCTAAATTTTAACCTTGCCCTCCAAAGAGATCTTGCTGGCTCAGTGGACATTGCACTGGACAGAGCAGGAAGCTCCTGGATGAGAAACTGAACCATTCCAAGCTGTCCAATCTCAGCTGGGACATGGGTAGTGGCATTACATTTGGTCTCAGTAATCCTTAAGCTACAGGAAAGATTAAAAGCTGTCACATTTCCTGAGTTTGACACTCAGGGACATCAAGCTCATGTGTACGTCCTCCACAGTCAAAGTCAACTCCACTTACCTCTCATGCTCATTATTTTCCATATAAAAGCATTACGTCTTCCAAAACAAAAAAAAGGACATCCGTCAGTACATAGTTGTATCATCTATTTCAATTACTTTCACCTGGTAACATTCCTGGACATTTACCAGCTTTTGGGTGCAAACAGTACAGCAGTTTTTTTCCCCTTATATGCCTGTATTTTTTTTAAACTAAACTTCTACATTCATCATTTGTAACACCTGACATTTGATCTATCCATATAGTAAATAATTTATTTAAAGCAGATCATAAGAAAAATACACACAAATCAAACAGAAGTTACAATGAACACACACAAAAAATACTCACGCTGATGCCAAGACTGGCTGCATTAGGTGCACAGTTGTGTTAAATACTTCCAGGTCCACATCTTCCACCTCTGCTCCATTGCAGGATCCAGGCACAGTTACAATAGAGATACCAATTATAGTTCCAGACACATCTACGTTGACAGTGATTACATCAGAGAGGTGAGACTCAACCAGAGAACACTAAAGAAGGAAAATTAAAACAAAGCCAACAGCATCAGCAGCCAACCTGTGGAAAAGGAAAGTTCCATAATACTTATAGCTTAGAGTTCTGAACTTTTCTTAAACTACTCCAGTGCAGTTTTGATATTTTCAATATATTTTTTCACATTTATTTGTATCAAGTTGGTAACAATCCATCTCCCCACTTGAAGACACTGATACATGCAGTCCCACAGCTACTGCTAGCCGTAAAAAGTGGTCATTCTTCTCACCTATCCAGACTTGCCAAGCATCCACATAGTTCCATATTTCATCAGGAACACAACATGATAATCAGCAATGGGAACTTTAGCTTGTTGTTACCTTTCCCTGGCCTAAGGGTCCAAGAGGCTGCACCAGTGAGTTTAAATATTGCAATACAGTTTGCTGCTGTGTATTAACTGGCTGCATCTACTAGTGTTTTGATTCCATTAAGCTATCATGAAAGCTCAATCTCACTTCCAGTCTGAAGACTATTTTGCAGACTTCTACAGTGAACATATAGTCAGACACAAGGTGGTGTACTCTTAACAGCTAGATCATTGCAGGGTACTTCCGGGCAAACATATCATCAGACATAAACCGTACCTCTACTAGCTAGACATTACAGGCTTAGATATTTTCTAATCATTTGTTCAGAGATGTTATTACACACCTCTGAAGCAAGTGGGATTTGAACTCAAGCCTCCTGGTCCAGAGATAGTGGCACTACCACTACACCACAAGAACACATCAGGTTTATGCTCCATGTATTGGCCCAGTAAAGAAATGCTTATGCTAGCATCATAGAAGAGGGTCAATCAGACCTGCAAGCTTTTTGGCTAGAGCTACTGAGCAGCCCTGTCACAGGACTAACAGACAGTTTGTTACTTATAATAAATAAAACAGACATTATAATATTTTTTAAAAAGTTATCCGCATGTCTAGGCTGTCACACTGGTGACAGGTTTTATGCAAACATAAAATGGAAGAGATAGAAGATTTCTTGAGGCACAGATCAAGCATATGTTGTTTCACCTAAAAGAACACTGTAAAGGCTACTGGGTGATTGAAAAAGCTGCATTTCATATTGTATTGACGAATAATTAATGACATTTTCAAATTCAAATTCATACTTACAATAATGAGCATCATGAAAACAAAAAAGATGCAGATACTGGAAATCAGAAATAAGAACTAAAGACAACATCCAAGGAGACAATGATTCAAGTATGTTTTCCGAGAACATGAAAGCTTTGGACTAGCCTCCATACTCAAAACACTAAGCGACTGATTCTCTTCAGATGTTTTGACTGATTCAGTGCACCCACCATTTTCAGTTTATGCAAATAATGAGGTGCTTGATAAGGAAGATTATGTAGTGCAAAGAGGATGCATTACTGTGCTGGAATATTTTATACATTGTTAATTATGAAGGAAATAATGATTAAAATAACCATAAGACAACAGAAAATATTTCAAATTAAATGAATTTCTCTAATCTAGGGGACGAAATACACCAAAAGCTTATTATATAGCTAAAAGGTTCTAAATGTAGAGAACAGACAAGAACAATATGAATGTTTAAAAATTTGTTTTGTTGAAATTATATCAACTAGATCTACTATGGCATTGCTCATGAAAATAAGCAGATAAAAGTACGATATTAGACAAAGTTGAGCTGTGCCCCTTTCCTAAAAATGTCGCTTAGTTCAAATTTAAATGAGGCACAAAAAAGGCTGGCTACACAGTGAGTTTCAATGAAAATTGTTTAAGTTCTGTCTTTGAACCTCATACCTTTTCTTAACTATAAAGTAGCTTTGAAATAACTGCTGTAAAATAAAATGCCACACACTTATGCTTGGAAAATATCTTGAGTATTGAATATATTTGTATGGACCATTTTGTATGTGGGTAAAATTCAAGATTTTTAAAACAATTTGATGCTTGCATTTTGAAGAGGTTAGGGTGGAGGCAAGGAGGGCAGTGAAAGAGAACCTGTTTTACGCTGCCATGTGCAGCTGTTTCTACCATGTAGCACTGTTCAGTAACAGCTTCAATAGAAACTGAAAACGGAGAGACAGCCAGGCAATTACAAAGCACATGATGGAACTGGGAACACCATGCACTGCGATGCATTTGTTATGTTAGCTTCATATCAAGATTTTTACAAAATTGAGTTTGAAGTAACATAGAGATTACCTGAGTTTTTTTTTTCAAAGAAGTAATTCAAAAGACACGATGGAATTTCTTTTATCTAAGGCATTTCTCGGAACCCACATGGTTCTGGATCATTGCTGATCTTAGTTGAACCCACTTCGGAGAAAATACCTCACTGTTTTTAAGACTGAATTTTTTTAGGTCTTCCGTTTTAACTGTATTTGCAGGCTTGGAGGTGACTTTGGGTTTTCAGCTTGGGGTTGGGGTAGAAAAGCCTGCTACAGAACAAGCTGCTCACCTTCAATCGCATGTTTCTAGAACATTTTTGGGGTGAGTTCAGTGTGATGCCTGACTGTGCTCTTAAACAGTGATTGAGAGACTTCTTGATGCTGTGTTTTCTGAGTAAGCTGCATCTGCAAAGATCCCAGAGACAATTTATTGTGTCCGGTGGCACCCATCTACATACGTCAGAACTTTTATCAATAGCTATTTGATCTCTCAAGTTTGATCCCTTTTGCCTTCAAGACTTTCGTTGGAAAGTTTTCCAAAGTGAATCCCCACAGAAAGAAATATTATTGGGCATGTGAGTGTGTGCATGTGCGTGCACTTTTGGTTTTGGGTAAACGTTTATATTTTCATTTTAAAAACAAAGTGGCTTAATCAGTTTTGAATCTTCATTGAAAAACATTTTTTTTAATTTCAGGTCTATTTTGGAGAAAGCATACAATTCACCATATTGGGAACTGGGTCAAACATCCAAAGTGATTTTGTGACTCCTGCAATAGATGATTACAGAAAGACAGTGCACATCTCCCACCTCAGTCATAACATACTCCTGCTAATAGAAGGTAGGTATTAAAGATTACAGTTAGTTTGGAGATTCACCTATGGAACTGAATCATAAAATATCATATCTAAAGCACACCATGAAAAATGCAGGAATTAATATTTCTACTGCAAGAAACAACAAGTTAACTGGAAGCGCACCCCTAATGAAGATCTCAGTCCTCCAGTCACAATACACCGAAGTTTAAAGCATGTTGCTGGGATACAGTAAAGGAGCTTTGTCTTCCCTAACATTACTGCAACAAAAAGAAACAAGACAGCTGTGCAGCTTGCTGGCTTCACATCTCTGGTCTTTGAGAAGTGCAATAAAAGGAATGCAGTTTGGTGAAACAACAGGAGCCTTTTCTTGCTCCTATTTCATATGGCCTCAAAAGGACATTCAATCTTAACACCCAAGAGTACAAAAGCTTCCTGATTATACTAATTTACTGTCTATCACTCCTGAAGGATTCCCCATATGGCACAGTTGGTTAAATACCAGTCACATAGAACACTACAGCACAATACAGGCCCTTCGGCCCACGATGTTGCGCCGAACTTTTACCCTAATCCTAAGGTCTATCTAACCTCCACCCCTACCTATACTATCATCCATATGCCTACCTAACAGCCGCTTAAATGCCCTTAATGAGGCCGACTCCACTACCCTCTCCGGCAATGTATTCCACATCCCTACCACTCTGAGTAGGAAACCTACCTCTGACGTCTCCCCTGTATCTACCTCCACTCACTTTAAAACTATGCCCCCTCGTACTAGCTACCTCCACCCTAGGAAAAAGTCTCTGGCTGTCTACTCTATCTATACCTCTGATTATTTTGTACACCTTACTGCATTTTGGGACAATGAGTCATTCTTCAAACATGAGCCCAAATCATATTATTAGGTCAGTTATCAGAGACATTGCTACCATGTCTATAGCTGACCTCTTATCAGACCCCATAATCAAGTATTTCACAGAATCATTCAACAGGAAGAGCCGTTAACATGGTTAATTTATCCACTCCTTCACCCTGGGCTATTGTCGTGTCCCAAATACCATACTGGTTGAAAATAATTGGCTCAACAGAGATCTTTAGTTGAAAGAAAACTGAAGTTGCTGGAAAAGCTCAGCAGGTCTGGCAGCACCTGTGAAGAACAATATCCTAATTTACATCTCAGATCCAGTGACCCTTCCTCAGAATGGGACCTGAAACATTAGTTGCTTTTCTTCACAGATGCTGCCAGACCTGCTGAGCTTTTCCAGCAACTTCTGCTTTTGCTCCCGATTTACAGTATCTGTAGTTCTTTCGGTTTTTATCAGTTGAATGTCTGACTCAATTCCATCTTAGCTTTAAGCACTGACCCATATGATGAGCTGTCATCAACAAACCTTTCAAAATTTTACAAAAGAGCAATGATGAGGGGCAAAGTATGTGGTCAACTCCGATAAACAGGTTAGCCAAGGGGAACACACTGTATCCCCTTAAATGACTAGCAATCTGACCACTCACAAGAAGATGCCAAGATGATTGTATCCAGAAAAAGATGATGGTACCCAGAAAAGATTGCAAAGGAGTGGTAGCATCTGTTTTTAATTTAGATCATTGCCAATGTTCCCTGCAGCTTCTGCACTACTAATATGGTAATGTGGAAATGATACATAGTAAGAAAATACAGGATATATCCTGTTAAACATGTGGTTAGCTAAATATATCAAAGCTGGCAAGCAGACATACAATGACATCACCTTACTGGGGAAGGGAAAACATGCTGACCCAATCGCTAACATCTTGGAAAGAAACGTACCTATATATCGCATTTCACATAAAATTCATCACATATTACTTGTGACACTTGTTCCAAATATTAAACTTTTGTCCTGTTCCACAACCTCCCAACTCTTGGCAGCATATAGTTCCACAGGCACAAGAACTCTCCTGCAACATATCCAGACTAGAGAGCCTGACTGATCGATTTGATCGCAGGTGTGTCCCCATCAGTGCATGATTCCATTGCATAAGATCACAAAGCCATGAGAGGACTGGGAATAAATAGGAGCCACTAGGCAACAATCAGGACTGGCATCAAGGTCAACTTTACATTCCAACTGCTGCCTGAAACCAGAGCAACTCAAGACGGGGCAAGGTCAAATCCGGGACCTGTATCTGATGGGTAAAGAGGAACAAATAGTTCAAGAAACTGATTTTCATCTATGTTGGCCTGCAGCGGGTGATGGGAAGAAAGCCTGTAGTTACTGGTACTACCTGCATCACCCTATTGAATACAATAGTCATAAAGCACAGAAACAGACTTTCAGTCCAACTCATCTGTGCTGACCAGGTTTCCCAAATTGAACTAGTCCATTTGGCCCATATCCTTCTAAACCCTTCCTATTCAGGTATCTGTCCAAATGTCTTTTAAATGTTGTAACTGTACTTGCCTTCACTGCTTCCCCTGGCAGTTCATTCCATATATGCACCATCCTCTGCGAAAAAAATGCTCCTCGGGTCTCTCAAATCTTTCCCTCTCCCTTTAAACCAATGCCCCCTAATTTTAGACTCCCCTACCCTGGGGCAAGACATTGTCTATTCACCTTAACTATGCCTCTGAATTTTATAAATCTCTGTAAGGTAACCACCCCATGCTCCCCCCAGCCTCCTATGCTCCAGAGAAAAAGGTCCCAGCCGATCCAGCCTCTCCTAATAACTCAATCCCTCCAAGTTTGGCAATATTCTTGTAAATATTTTCTACACCCTTTCCAGCTTAATAAAATCCTTCCTATAGCAGGGAAGCCAGAGTTGAATGCAATAGTCCAAAAGTGGCCTCACCAATGCTACATACAAAGCAACATGACATCCCAACTCCTAAACTCAATGCTCTGACCAATGAAGGCAAGCATGCCAAACACCTTCTTTACCACCCTGTCTACCTGTGAAGCTACTTTCAAGGTGTAAACACACTCCCAGGTCTCTGTCCAAAAACACAACCCAGGGCCCTACTATTAATTGTGTCCTGTTAGTCTAACCAAAATGCAACATTTTGCATTTATCTGCCACTCCTCAGTCTATTGGCCCAGCTGTTCAAGATCTCATTGTACTCTTAAATAACCTTCTTCACTGTCCACTGCACCACCAATTTTTGTGTCATTGGCAAAGTTACTAACCATGCCTCCTATATTCTCATCCTAATCGTTTATATAACTGAAACGACAGTGGACCCACTACTGATCCTTGCAGCACACCGCTGGTCACAGGACTCCAGTCTGAACAATCCTCGAACACCACCCTCCACCACCTACTGTCAAGCCAATTTTGTAGCCAATTTGCTAGCTCTCCCTGGATCCCATGTGATCTAGCCTTACTAACCAGTCTATCATGCGCAACCTTGCTAAAGTCCAGATAGACAATGTCTATTTGCTCAGCCTTCACCTATCTTCTTGGTCACCTCCTCAAAAAACTCAATCAAGTTTGAGTTATGCAACTCCCCACATACAAAGCCATGCTGAACCCCGAATCAGACCTTGTCTTTCTAAATTCATGTAAATCTGTCTCTCAGAAACCCATCCAACAACTCACCCACCAGTCTATAGTTCCCTGGCTTTTCCTTGCAGCCTTTCTTAAATAATGGCACAAAACTAGCCACTCTCCAGTCTTCCAGCAGCTTACCCATGAATACATGGCAACAGAAGGAGGAAGAACAAAGCATATAAAGCTGATAAATGGAGGGCAGTGAAAAAGTGCTGACAGCAATGTTTTGGAAAGCCACAGTATATTTATGAGTCTAAACAAATATTTCTCATCTGTTTTCACTCAGGAAAAGGAGAATATTGTAGAGGAGAAGACTGAGATACGGGCTATTAGAATTGAAAGGATTGAGGTTAGTAAGGAGGAGGTGTTATCAATCCTAGAAGGTGTGAAGGTAGATAAATCCCCTGGGCCGGATGGGATTTTTCCAAGGATTCTCTGGGAAGCTAGGGCAGAGATGGCGGAGCCTTTGGCCTTGATCTTTCAGTCGTCATTGTCTACAGGTTTAGTAACAGAGGACTGGAGGATTGCAAATGTTGTGTCCTTGTTCAAGAAGGGCAGTAGAGATGACCCAGGTAATTATAGACCAGTGAGCCTTACATCTGTTGTAGGAAAAGTTCTGGAAAGGATTATAAGAGATAGGATTTATAATCATCTAGCAAGCAACAATTTGATTGGAGATAGTCAACATGGATTCATCAAGGGCAGGTCGTGTCTCACAAACCTCATTGAGTTTTTTGAGAAGGTGACCAAGCATGTGGATGAGGGTAGGGCAGTTGACGTGGTGTACATGGACTTCAGTAAAGCCTTTGATAAGGTTCCACGTGGTAGGCTATTGGAGAAAATGCGGAGGCATGGGATTGAGGGAGATTTAGCAGTTTGGATTAGAAACTGGCTTTCTGAAAGAAGCCAAAGAGTGGTGGTTGATGGAAAATATTCAGCCTGCAGTCCGGTTACTAGTGGTGTGCCACAAGGATCTGTTTTGGGACCACTGCTGTTTGTCATTTTTATAAATGACTTGGACGCAGACATAGGTGGATGGGTTAGTAAGTTTGCAGATGACACTAAAGTCGGTGGAGTGGTGGACAGTGTGGAAGAATGTTGCAGGTTGCAGGGAGACTTGGATAAACTGCAGAATTGGGCTGAAAGGTGGCAAATGGAGTTCAATGCAGATAAATGTGAGGTGATGCACTTTGGGAAGAATAATAGGAAGGCAGAATACTGGGTCAATGGAAAGATTCTTGGGAGTGTGGATGTGCAGAGGGATCTTGGTGTCCAGGTACATAGATCCCTGAAAGTTGCCACCCAGGTTGATAGTGCTGTTAAGAAGGCATACGGTGTGTTAGGTTTCATTGGTAGAGGGATTGAGTTCCGGAGCCGTGATGTCATGCTGCAACTGTACAAAACGCTCGTGCGGCCTCACTTGGAATATTGTGTACAGTTCTGGTCGCCCCATTACAGGAAGGATGTGGAAGCATTGGAAACGGTGCAGAGGAGCTTTACCAGGATGTTGCCTGGTCTGGAGCGAAGGTCTTATGAGGAAAGACTGAGGGACTTGGGTCTGTTCTCATTGGAGAGAAGAAGGCTAAGAGGGGATTTAATAGAGACATACAAAATGATCAGAGGATTAGATAGGGTGGACAGTGAGAGTCTTTTTCCCAGGATGATGACGTCGGCTAGTACGAGGGGGCATAGCTGCAAATTGAGGGGTGATAGATTTAAGACAGATGTCAGAGGCAGGTTCTTTACTCAGAGTGGTAAAGGCGTGGAATGCTCTGCCTGCCAATGTAGTTAACTCAGCCACATTAGGGGCATTTAAACAGTCCTTGGATAAGCATATGGATGAAGATGGGATAGTGTAGGGGGATGGGCTTAGATTAGTTCACAGGGCGGCGCAACATCAAGGGCCGAAGGGCCTGTTCTGCGCTGTATTGTTCTATGTTCTATGTTCTAAAAAAGGTGCTTCAAAAATTTAAAGCAGAAGTAAAATCTAGTGAATTACCCCTAATTTCAGGCTGCAGAGTTTTGAATTTGTCAACTATACATGTCTTTCTCTCAAACGCTAGTGTACAATTCAGCAGACACCACTCATTACATTGCCCAAATGGGCATTTGTCATACAAGTCCAGTCCACTAATGTTGGCAGGATACAGGTTTCACAGCAGATCAGGGATCCTGTCCTCACCAGTCTTGCGGGCAAAACATTTCAAGCAGAAGTCACTTGGAAAATAATTAGAAGCAGTGGCTTTGATCCCAAACTTAGGATCAGTAAGTCAATTGTAGCAATCAAAGTAAGTTCTACAAGAAACATATGCGCCTCTAGCCACTAACCAGTCAGGGGAGGATCAGCACAGTGGCTCAGTGGTTAGCACTGCTGCCTCACTATGCCAGAGAGCTGGATTCAATTCTGCCCTTAGGTGACGGTCTGTGTGGATTTTGCACGTTTTTCCCTCGTGTCTGCGTGGGTTTCTTCCGGGTGTTCCAGTTTCTTCCCACAGTCCAAAGATGTGCATGTTAGGTGGACTGGCGGTACTAAATTGCCCATGTCTCCAGGGGTATGCAGGCTAAGTGGATAGCCATGGGAAATGCAGGGTTAGTGACAGGGTATGGGTGGGATGCTTTTTGGAGGGTGGTCTTAATGGGCCGAATAGCCTTCTGCCACACTGTAGGGATTTTATAATTTTAACTCAATACATAGTCTTATAGAGTCCAGTTTAAGGTTTTTGGTTTTCCCCATTTGCTCACATTTTACTGACTCTTCACCTAGCTTTCTTATTAGAAATTTTATGGATAATGTGTGCATTCCCTGATGTACATCCTTCCTCGGCATATGAATTAACTGAAAGCAGATTTTCTCTTGGCGGACAGTAGTGAACAGCTATTGTTCACACAAGTTTAGGCTGCAGGTGGTGATAGGTGATTTAATCAACAAAGGCTCCATGGATGAGTGCAGTCCTGATAGACCCACTATCCATATCTGGAAATTGTTCCAACGCAGACTTGCTAAACAGCCATCAGAAATAGCCGCTTTACCCATTCTACTTCAGGTCTCTTGAGCATCGTTGTATTTTAATTGCTCCACTATTGGTAGCCATGTCCGCAGTTGCCAAGGCCCCAATTTCTGCAATTCCTCCCCTAAACTTTTCTGCCCCCTCTGCTCTTTTAAGATGCTTGTTAAAACTAAGCACTTTAACCAAGCCTTTGATCATCTGCTCTAATATCTCCTAATGGACTTAATGTCAAATTTTGAATGACAATACTCCTGCAACATGTCAAAAACATATTGTGCTGTTAAAAAAAAATCACTATATGAATACAATGCTCTGCAACCTGTAAATGAAGAGAGCAACCCTAGCAGCTGAATATCAATATCAGTTGGCTTTGCAAAGAACAGAAACCGAACATAAGATTCGCAATTTACGTGGCTGAGCACTGCATCAGACTTTTACCCACCAAGGCCACAGCAGAGCATGAACAAGAATTCCAAAGCAGCATGTCTGAATAGGTGTCCTGGTTTGTCCTTTTTCTTGTAGTAGGAAAGTAGAATATACTTCCCCTTTAAAATATAAATGCTAAATTCATATTTGCCCATTTATGTAACAGGCTCCATTTGGGATGGCAGAGAGTCATTCATAAGCACTCTGAGAAAGCACTAGATTAATTTCTGTTACATAAGGAAGGAATAAGCTTACAGTATAAAGGAAAGATTAAAATAGTCCGATCGGGTCCTGGAATACATCCTAATTGGACTCAATTTCTTTCCCCCGCTTACCTCTTTAGCATATTTCCATGCTTGGCAAATGTGCCAGAGAAAAAGTAACTTAATGGAATCTTGTCTCCTGACTGTAAATGTTGACTGTGTGGCATTTGGTGAACAGGGGCAGATATGATCATATTAAGATAGATCAAGTGTTGAGACAAGTGTGTGAATGTTGATTCAATCAAAGCCCCATGCGAGCAGTTAAAATAGAAGCTCATAGTGATCACAGTGAGTAAAATAAGAACTTGCACTTTCAAGACCGTCACCAGGGAGTGCATGAAGCTGAAATTAGTATACAAACCGATTTTTTTTAAAAAACCATTTGTGTTTAGTATAATGTATGCTTTATATTTTCAACAAGCATTTTTTTTTAAGAGGGAAAAAAAAGAGAAAGCTATCAGGACAAAATGGTTTTAATTTTTGTGTATACTACCCACTTCGTGACTATAGTTCTTTTGTTGATGTTGATGTTTCATTAGCCTTGGTCCCACACTCTGCAGTTTTCAGTAAATCCACAATGGAATGTTCAGTCCCTGGTTTGAGTGGTGAGTCACACAGGCTGTTAAGACCAAGGTTAATTGCCTACTCCTTGTTACTAAGCTTGGCAGCTGTAAAACAGTTAAAGCTGGTTTCAGCTGTCCAATGAAACAAAATGCAGGAGGATGAACCACTCATAATAACTACTCACCTCTTTTTCAGCAGTTCCGTGGGATCAAGAATGACTGGTTCCATACCATTTCAGCGAGGTTTTGGGATGGTTGATAAGTCCAAAGCATGATCTGCACACTCTACAACAATGCACAGCAGATTGCACTTGAAAAGGTTGGGTAGACGAGTAGTACAGAGGTTTGACAACTTGTTGTTGCCCTGTCCTCATCTTTGTGTCACCTGCAAACTTAGCAACAGTGCCCTTCTCCCAACGGTTCCTTCTTCCATACTGTTGTGATTTCAACACTGACTCCTGCAGAACTCCACTAGTCATGGGCTGCCATCCTGAAAACGACCCCTTTATCCCTACTCTGTCTTCTGTCCACGCCAGTATCTTAACACTGACACCTTGGGGTCTTATCTTGTTTAGCAACGTCCTGTGTAGCACCCTGTCAAAGCCTTCTGGAAATCCACATAGATAACATTCTCTGGGCCCTCCTTTGTCTGACTTGCTCATTATCTCCTCAAGGAATTTTAACAGATTTGTCAGGCATGACCTCCTCTTGATGAAGCCATGGTGATTCAGTCTCATTTTACCTTACGCTTTCAAGTACTCTGCAATCTCATTCTTAATAATGGACTCCAATGCCAACAACAGAGGTTAGGCTAACCGGACTACAGTTTCCGGTCTTCTGCCTCTCTTCTGTCTTAAACAGGCGTGTTACATTAGCCATTTTCCAGTCCTCTGAGACCCACTATGACTCCACTGCTTCCTGAAAGATCATCACCAATGCCTCTACAATCTCATCAGCGATCTCCTTCATAACTCTAAGGTGTACTCCTCTGATTTGGGTGATTTATCCACCTTCAGCTCTTTCAGCTTCCCCAGTACCTTTCCCTTAATGGTGGCCACCTCACTCACTTCTGCCCCCTGACTCTCGAAGTTCTGGTATCCAAACGAATTCTACTTGAAAACTGATAAATAAGTACCTATTCAATTCGTCCATCACTTCTTTATTCCCCATTAGCCTAATTTTCCAGTGGTCCAATGTCCATTCTTGCTTCTTTCTTACCTTTCAGATATCTAAAAAACCGTACAATCTTTTATACTACCAGCTGCTCTCAAATTTCATCTTCTACCCCCTTATTGCTTTTTTTTTAAAAAGTTATCCTCTGCTGGTTTCCAAAAGCTTCCCACTGATCTTCACCACATTGGAAGCTTTTCCTTTTGCTGTTGGCCACGTTGGCCTTGCCCTCCCCTTAGTATGTTTCTTCTTTCTTGGGATGACTTTCTGCTGTGCCTCCCAAATTATCCCCAAACCCCTGCTGTTGCTGCTCCACAGTCTTCCCTGCTAGATTTCCCTTCCAATCAACTCTGGCCAGCTCCTTCCTCATGTTTTTGTAGTTAACTTTTCTCAATTGCAATACTGTCAACATCTGCTTCCAGCTTCTCCCTCTCAAACTTCAGGCCGAATTCTACCATATTATGGTACTGGTCCCAAGGGGTTTCTTCATCTTAAGTTCCCTAATCAACTTCATTATACATCACCAAATCCAGAATTGCATCTTCCTTACTGGGCTCTACTATAAGCTGCTCGAAAAGAAACATTTTGCAGACATTCCACAAATTGCTTTTCTTGAAATCAGCTACCAAGCTGATTTTTCCAGTCCACTTGCATATTGAAGTCTTCCATGATAATTTTAATAGTGCCTTTCTAACACACCTTTATCTTCCAATTTATTTTCTTTACTACATCCTGATTACTGCTCAGAGGCTTGAACACAACTCCCATCAGGGTCTTCAGGTAGATAGCCAACAGGCTTTCCCCAAGGTAGGGGAGTCTAAAACTAGACAGCACAAGTTTAAGATGAGAGAGGAGAGATACAAAAAGGGACCAGAGGGGCAATTTTTTCACACACTGTGGTGAGAGTCTGAAATGGGCTGCCAAGGTAGTGGTGGAAGCAAGTACAATTTCATCATTTAAGAAACATTTATACAGATACATGGGCGGGATAGGTATGGAGGGATATGGACCAAACACAGGCAAACAGGACTTGTTTAACCGTGAAAACTGGGTGGGCTGGCTGAGAAGCCTGTTTCATGCTGCAGGCCTCTAGATTTCTATAACTCCACCCAAACAGTTTCTACACCTTCCGACTCTATCACTTCTTGCAATCAATTTAATTTCAGTTCTTCTTAACAAGGCAACCTCAGTCCCACTGCTTATCCTTTCAACAGAACGTGTATCCTTAGATATTTATTTCCTATCCCCGATCCCTACCAGGGACATCTCTATGATACAGCATCATAACTGCCAATTTCAATCTGCACTATAAGTTCATTTACCCTGTTTTGGATACTGCATGCATTTAAGTACAATACCCTCAGTCCTGTGTTGACTGCCCCTTCTCATAGTTGTCACCTCAACTGCTGTGCCTGAATTTAGACTCTTGACACTTTCCACACTCTCTATTCTGTTACTTGTTCTGGAAACTTTAATAACCGCTGTAAGCCCTTCCCTCCTTCAACTTTTTCCATAATCTTCCATGCCACTGAACACCCCCCTCCATTCCACTATTTCGAGACAGTAAAAATGTGCTCTTTCAAGCCAAGTTTAATTCTGGCACCTGACTTGTCCAATATTAATATCAGCTAGGATCATAACATCCTGCTCCACTTGTCTCTTCAATGGAAGTTTTAATAGTAAGAAGGACAGCACTGAGATACATAACAGAAAATGGCATTTTTACGTTTTCCAAAATAGGAAAAGAGATAGCATCTTTAAGAATAATATATTAAAGTGGCATTTTATCTCTCTCATGTTTCAACGCTTCAATACTTGTCATTTCAAAGCCTATCAGATCAGTACTAGAATGTGGAAGGACAGAAAGGAAGAAATAAATAGTGAGCAAGTCTTAGCAGACTAATAGGGAAACACATTGTCTAAATAAAGACGTTCAAACTGTCCACGTAATCACAGATAGCCTGACCAGCAATTGAAAAAAAAAATTCAGTTGCACAGTTAACAACAGTGGACAGATTTACCAACAAACAGATTCCAAAGCATTACCATCTATTAGGACACGTATTCGCTTTCAGTCTTTATTTGTTAAATTTTGTGAAAAAGGGTGTTAAATTCACACAAGGGTTAACAGCCTTGGAATGTGAATTGCTACCTTGGAAAGGTGACACCACCACCAGGGATGCCATAAACAAGTTCAGATTACTGAGCAACCAGACATGAACCAGCAATAAAGTCTAAAATTGAACAAACTCCCATTTCACTCAACAATCTTAGATCAAAATCCTTGAGTTCAAACTTAAAACTTCAAAAATATAAAAAATCTTCTTTTATAGCCTCCTTATATTATTCTACTATCACCTCATATTGACACTTTGGAAATAGAAGTATCATTTTCCAAATAAATGTATTTCTTTTATAGAAACAACATTTTCCATGACCACAGCATTGATTCAAGGTACATAGGTACAGGAGTCGTTGTTTGGCTCCTGGAGATGGGTTAATTGTGACCTAATTCCATCTACCCTCCTTTGTCCCAAAACTCTTAATACCTTTTGATTAACAAATATCTATTAATTTCAGATTTCAAATCAATAATGTGCTGAGCATCAAGTAGCATCTGCTCAAGAGAATCCCAAACATCTGCCAGCCTTTACAAATACAAATTCCGCCCTGAAAGCTCTCAGTTTTAGGCTATGTTCCCCTCATCCTAGAATTCCCAATCAAGAGAAACAGCTTCTCTCTAGCTCACCGTTTCTCTTTAATTCCTTGCAAACCTCAATCAAATTATCCATTTGCCTTCTAAATTCCTGAGAGTACACACTAGGTGGTGTGATCTCTCCTTGCAACGGAATTCAGGTATCACTTTGATAAATCCATACTGCACACCCACCAAAGCCAAAATATCCTTTCTAGGGGATGGTGCCTATAACTGAACACAACTTGGCTGTCTAAACTGGATTTCATGTAGCTGTAGCATAACCATGACCTAATTTTATTCCAAACTTCTAGATATAAATCCCAACTCTCATTTTGATTGTTTTCATACCCACTCCATGACATTTAATAAGTTATGTACAGAAATCCCTAAATATTTTTTGACCTCTACTCTTTGGGGTTTTTCCACTATTTAAGTATTACTCCAATCTATACGTTTTAGATCCAAAAGCAGGTGGTTTCATATTTGCTTAAAATAGATTTGCTACAATTTACACTTAATCTATTAATATCTTATTTGTAATTTTATGGAATCATGCACGCTGCTTAAAATGTCACCCATCTTTATGTCATTGCCAAATTTGAACATGTGATTCACTATTACATTGCCCAACTCGTTAATCGACATGTTGTCAATTCCTGCTGAGATACAATTCCATTGTGGCTTGCCAAATGGTCTGTGAATAATCTCTTTACAAAATTACAGAAAATCTCAACTATACAGACTTTCTAGTAATTTGGTAAAGAGATCATTCACAGACCATTCTGCTACCCACAATGGAATTCATAGGGAGTTTGGATTCTGGGGTAGGACATTCGGAAGGACTGCTCTAGTTCTCCAACACAACAGTCCAGCTTCCAGTACGTTTTTATGACCACCCACCCCCACCCCAACCACCTGTTAAGTTGAAGTGATTATTAGCTTTTGAAGTCCAGCCAAACATTCAGGGCTGCTTGCTTTCTATTCATTCACAGGATGAAGGCGTCGCTGGCTAGGCAGCACGAATGCCCAGAGGGCAGTTCAGAGTCAACCACATTGCTGTGGGTCTGGAGTCACATGTAGGCCAGATCAAGTAAGGATGGCAGTTTCCTTCCCTAAAGGAAAACGGTGAACCAGATGGGTTTTTCCAATAATCGACAATGAATTCATGGTTATTATTAGATTCTTAATTACAGATATTTATTGAATTCAAATTCCACCATCTGCCATGGCAGGATTCGAACCTGGGTCCCCAGAACGTTATCTGGTTCTCTGAATTAACAGTCCAGGGATAATATATCTAGACCATCACCTCCCAGCTACAGCTGCCATAATAAAAACTTCCAGCTACGTTATCTGAAATTACAGAATAGAATGGTATGGTATTTAATTTTCGCTTCAACGTAGACTGCTTGTCAATCAATGGAGGAGCGCAGGTGTGGTGATTTCTTTTCCATCTTTTAACAGAAGGGTTTTTTTCAAGAAAAACAGGTAGAGTTGTCAGTTGATTTACATCACAGCATGAAATAGGACAGTAGATGCTACTAAGACATTGCTTTATACATTATGCCATTTCCACTTTCATAAATGTACCATAACACAAACTAAGGCTGGCCAACATATGAGTCAACTTACCTTTGTAAGATAAATCCTTATGATGAATCACTATATTAAAAAATACATCTACATTAAAACAGATCATCTACCAATGGCATTCAAAGATGTCAAAATAGTTCACACACTTTTAGAATGTTCTCAAGTCCTCAGCAGTCACAAACTCCCACGTGAGTTTTTATACAACTTCCAAAACTCTCACCAGCACACAAGAATTGTGTACCGGATGAAATACAATTTTCATGTGGTCCTCACAAAGGGGACGCCCAATCTCAGAAGAGGTGAACTTGAAATTTGCCAAAAAGCCACAAACATGATGTAAGACTGAGAAAACAGATGAAACGAGTCTGTTTTTCTGGAAAAAAATCAAAGTTCAATATTTCACCAGGTGGAGGCACTATCACTGCAAGATAAGAATCTAGCCACTGAAGTTTGCACCTCTGCCAATTCTCCAAGTCCTTAACTTCCTGAATCTCTACAAGGGTGATTCACCCTTTGATATTTGCTTTCTGCTGGTAAGAGGCTTGAATCCACTAAATATCTTCTTACCTGTACCATAACCACTCAATTATCCAAATCATAGATGCAAGCTGGTCACCACTCATCACCATAGCTCCTTGCCTCATCATTATCAGTCCCGTCTTTTTTTTTTTTAAGAAGCATTCAAGTTTCTCACCATCTTCCTTTTTTGCATCACAACACCACAGGTCAAATAAGCTCTCAATGGACTGTCACAAAGATATGTTAGAAAAAAGTTATTCTATACCTTTATACCTGAACTTTTTTTTCAACTAAGATACTAGGCAGCATACTGACCTTTTACTTCTGGAACTAAAGTCAAAATCCAGCCCAGCCTCATCAGAAGGCTTTTTAGGCTGTTGACCACAAGGCACGATGCAAAATTAATTTGAGCAACAGCAGTTCATTTTCTAGTGGATTGCTACTACTACCCAACTTCAACATTATACAAAAAGAGGTCATTCAATCTATTCAGTCTACTCCTCCATTCAATTAGATCATGGCTGATCATCTACCTAAATGCCACTTTTCCACACTATCCCCATACCGGTACCAAGCTAAACAGGGCAGGTCACATCATTGGACCTTGTTGGGAAGACATGCCTGACACACAAAAAGTGACTTATTTTAAAACTAAGCCCTGTTTGGTTAGAAGTCTCGCTGAAATGAAAAATGGAAAGGTTGGGTGATGAGTGACTAGCTTGCACCTGTGATTTGGATAATTGAGTGGTTATGGTGTGGTAAAATGATATCTAGCGGAGGTAAATTTAAAAAAGATCTTTCGGGAATGTGTGTTCACAACACATGCACCTCCAAAGGTTTAATTCTATATACAAAAACAAAATCCTGTAAGCAGATCTTCTTCATTCTTGGTTGAATTGCAAGATTTTTTTTTTCTGGTACTTACAACACGAACAAAAGATGACACATAATCTGTATTAGAGCTCTCGCTGCCCAGTTTTCTTGGGATCCTGATCCGGTACAGCCCATCAGTACTAGCCATATCCTGTCAGAAATGGCAAAGAAGCAAAGATCATAGATAGACAGACAATGAATCTTGATTAAGAAAAGTCGATCTAAAATGTCCAAGGTTAAACAATTTTCTGGATTTTACCAGTCATGCATTCTCCTCATCAGAATAAGATTCATTTAAATAACAAAAGAAATTACACAAAAGTTACATTCATCAGAAATATCAGAAGACTGAGTTCAAGCTCCAAAATCCAGCTCTTGGGCAGAAAATTGCTTCCTTCTAGTCTTCACACCAACAGAAAAAAGGTCATCTAACTGTCTCTGAAGACCGCTAAAATCCAGTCAGAAAACCCTAACTAAACGTACCCACTTTTGAATCGATTGAAGACCTAACCCTAAGGAAGAATCACACTTTATCTCTCTCAGGATACTTGGAGTACTCAAAAAAAATCTTGCTCAGAATCCTTATTTTCTAACATTGAAGTACTGATCCCCTTGATTGTTCCTTTCTACTTGGGTCAATTTTCTTAATGATAAGGCAATGAGACATTTTCGACTGATCTCCTACAAAGACAGACCTCTATGCGTTTGTGTGTGTGGCTTTAAGACCAAGCATCTTTTAACTGATAAAATTCTGGATAGGTTTTTGTCTCCCAACTTGTTGTTTGCATCACTTTTAAAACACAAGCAGTTAGTACAAGGATATTAATAGAAATAATTTAAGAAATACACCCTTTATTCACCAATGGTTATTAGCCATTAATTCTTCAATTATATTATAATGCCGGTGCTTCTAATTATCGTAAAAAATTTAGTTTATCAATGTTTTGAGATTGTTAAGTGTGGATGTGTGATAGCACAAGTGGGCTTCTTTCAAAAAATGTATTAATACAGAAATTAACGGCCTCTTTCCCTTGTGTTATGATCACAGGTGACGTAATACTGGACAAGTCAGATCTCAGGGTGAAACCTGGATCAACAGATCATAAGTTTTATTTCTGGAATTAATGTGGATGACTGTCACTGAACGTACTCACCATGATGTTGTCAATATCCATTCAACAACACAATGTATAAAAAAGATAATTTAGAAAGATCGTAACTTAAATACCAAAAAGAAAAATTCAACCCGTTTCCCAGTAACATTCTTTAGAAACTGACATGTGACAGGGTTGTAAGTATTTTCTTTTGACAGCTTTTTTTTTACATCAGCAGATGTGACTATCTCCATTACTGTCGCATCTCAAAATGCTTAGGCACAACTTTTTTATTGATTTTTAACTGAACTCCGAGAAACTTTGTCTAGTTAAAATGCTACTTAAAAACACAGTTTTAAGACTTCTTTCCAGCTTTGAAATCCTGTATCGCCACAAACTAAACTACCCTTCTACAGGTATGAAACGGCCCATCTAAACTGAAACCACATTGTGCTCAATCCGTCTGTCAGAAAAGTTTCAACATCGTAAACATTGTAAATATTTCATCAATTAACTTCCAGCAATGCTCCCTTTAAGCTGTACACCTGCTGGGAAGCACCATGCATGATTGGAGTGCCGATTTATTGCTTGCGTTTCTGGTAGCTGCTGCCACCCACAGACCTCAGAGGTCTGCATCATAGGAATAAAAATTAGAGGAAACCATTGCTTTCCAGGTAGTTTATCTAATAATTTAGCCCAAGTCATTGATATTCTTGGAAATGATGTTTGAACTCACTGTTCAAAATGACCTTCTGACCTTTGTTGAAAGAAACAAGCCAGTTTATTTTACCTTCACTTTGAAATCCAAATTCCCAAATGATAATAGAAGATAAGCCTTTATCACACTTGTATTTTGTTAATGAATAATGTGTTTATGAAATGTTTCTGAAAATACCAGATTTACTAAATCTTGAACTACAATCTAAAACCCAGGAATATTCACATCATTATAGCTTGGCTGATTTGTCTTCATTTGAAACCAGAGTACGCATCCTTTCCAGCAAGTGGTCATTGGACAGCAAATAGAATCTGGAACCAACCTGAAACTAGCTTCGCCCAACCTTCTCCCTCACAGCTGTCAAAACAGGATCAGCAAACTCCAAGGTTGAATAACAAGCTTGCCAGCAACAAACTTTTTGTTTTAAATTCTTCAATTTCTTTTTCAACCTTTGTGATGCACTGGATCCACTTAATACCCACTTCAGCTTTCTGCCACCTTGCTGACCAGCTCGATTTTGCAATCCTGCCCCTAGCTATATTTAGCATGATATCATCATTACACTATGGGAATAACTGTGCTTATATCAATATGTTTCATGTTATGTTAATATTCAATACCCTTGATTTCTCATCTCAAATTCTTCTCATAATTGCCAATAAGTTTGGGTGTTCTCTTCAGGCACAGCCCAAGGTCAGAAGGACAAAATCAATAATCACACAGCTGGATGCTTTTCCACATTATAAATGGACAAATCTACCCTTCCCATCAAATAAACTTGATTTTGAATCTTAGAGTACTGATACGCCAAATATCACTGAATTTGTTCATGGAAGGTGGATGTTGTTGGTCGGGCCAGCATTTATTACCCATCACTAATTGTCTGCTGATTGCAGTTATGTGATTTCAGCCCCATATTGTTGTGGGGTTGAAATCACATGCTGTCCTTACTTGGATCTGGCCTACAAGTTCTTTCCCTAAAGGATGTTAATGAATGCATTCATTCAAAAGTCACACAATTGTCATTAAATGTCAATAAATCACAACTGAGTATTTTGGATAGTATTGGGACACAAGAACTAGGAGCAGGTATCTTTGAGCCCTTCAAGCTCTCTTCATTATTTAACACTATCATTGTTGATTGTTTACCTCAACTCCACTTTTCCACACTACTCCCACATTCCTGAACATAATTATCTCAGCAATTGCTTCCTAAAGCTTTTTCTCATTGTGACTCATTTTGGAGGATCTCAGATAAAGCAGGAGGTGGTTGAGACAGGGGAATGTGCAGAGAGACCCATGAGCACAGTGGGGGTAGAACCCAGGGAGAGCATGGTGGTGGCGGCAGAGGAGGGTACTGTAAGAGCAGGGATAGGAGAGACCTGAGAGGGGAGGGGCCAGAATCAACAGAGCATGGATGTAAGGGAGGGGGACATGTGAGCACAGTTGAGGAACAGCCCTAAGACAGCAGGTGTTGAAGAGTTCCTGAAGAGATCAGCAGACATTTTTGGCACAGCATTCAGGCCCCAATGTTCAGCCAGACGCCATGCCCTCTTAAAAAAAAAACTCAGACCATTTACAGGACTCATGCAGCTTTAAGCATTCACCGAGAGCTCCATAGCAATAACTGCTGCCTCAAAATTTGAGCTATGGACCCCAGTTTGAGGACTCCTGCCTCTGTCTCAAATCTGTATCTTGAATAAACTCAACAGCTGTCTAACCAAAAGCCTCTCAGGTATAGAATTCCAAGGTTCAACACCCCGTCAAGTGAAGAAATTTGTCATCTCAGTGAGTGAACAGATGAGATAAAGAAACTTAGAATTTCCTTCAGCACTTTTTCTTGAATTTATAATAATTTAGAGAGTTTAATCAAGTAACAAAGAGAAGCAAACAATGATCAAACTATTAGTTACCACATAATAATTAGCCTCTAATTGAGCTCAGGGCTGATTTAAAGTTATGAACAGGCTCACCATAGATAGCATGTCATAGACAATCACCTAACAATTTTTAAAGAGCAGCTTCCTTTTGTTTAAAGTCTAACTGCGAGTTCTTAGTGTGCGTGTAATGATAACTGAGGTAAAAGGAAACACAAATCAAA
The DNA here is from genome assembly GCA_024137785.1 of Ginglymostoma cirratum. Taxonomy (NCBI): domain Eukaryota; kingdom Metazoa; phylum Chordata; class Chondrichthyes; order Orectolobiformes; family Ginglymostomatidae; genus Ginglymostoma; species Ginglymostoma cirratum. Next base: position 12,655,037 of record JAHRHZ010000008.1, on the reverse strand, counting down.
AAATTATTAACTCAGAAGCAACAAAAGGTTCAGAATTGTACCTACGACCCAGGAATATAAAAGAAAATGCTACTTACCCGGAGTTTTGCCCTTTCATCCTCTGTTAATTGTGTCTGAGTTAGAGTGAGAGTGTTTTCACGGCCTGGTCTCCACAGGAACGAGCCCCGCTTTTTATACTGAACACTGTCATCTACAATGATTAAACAAATCTTTATTATTGTCAAATGGGTCACAATGTAAAGGTATCTTAAATCCTGGAAGCATAATTTCAGGGTATTGAACTGGACGGAAATGCAGAGAAATTCTCAACAAGTAGAAAGAACGCTTGTTCAATATTTCCCTCACTAGTCAGGAGCTGTGAAGCAAATTAAAACAACCTGACTTCTCTCACAGTGCAGATCAGCTAATTCTCAGCAAGCCATAAGTAGAAGTATCGATTGGCACAGGACAGAAGGAGGTTTTCGACCCATTGAGTCTACACCAGTTCATCGAAGAGCAATCCTATCATGGCCACTATCCTGTCCGTTCCTAATACTCCCGCAGTTGTTTGTTCTTTTAAATATGTAGCCAATTCTCTGTTGAAGGGTACTTCTGAGTTCACCGTTCTGTCAGGCAGTGCAATCCAAAATCTTAACCACTCCACGATTGAATTTTTTTTTAGTTGTCTTTGTTCAATTATCTTAATTCCGCAGTCATTAATCCTTCAGTCTTTGGAAACAGTTTGATGTAGGATCCCCTGGTGTATCCCTCAACTGGGACAAATAAATCAACAAGACTTCCATTTGGACACCCACTGATATTCAAGATTGGATACTCATTTGAAAATCAATTCTTGTCAACTTTTCAGACTTACCAAATTCAAATGAATGTTCAAGGGGCACAGATAATCCAATATTTTCAGCGTCTGGAACATCTCCGGGCTGAAAGAGAAGAAATAGAAATTACTAGTTGTGCATCACTGCAGTGATACAGATCTGATCACTTCACCGTGGTGGGCTTAGTAACAGCATCAAGCACTACCAACTCAGGCATGAGTCAGGGAGACTAAGCAGCTCTAACAGCAAGGCTTCTGAAAGAACACAATAACATTATTCAAATTTGGTTTATCCTATGTTAATTAACTCTGACCTTTAAAGTGAGGAAAACTGAAGTCTACGAAACACTGAGACCTGGTGTTTCTGTTCAGATGCAGTGTACTCATAGACTCTATGGATAAGAGGCCACTCTATGACATGATGCTTTCAGTCAGGATCACACATTGACTTAGAAATTAGAAAGACTGACACAATGCAAAACCACTAGCTCCTGCCTGTAACTGCTGATAAGTGTGATCTCATCATGATGATACTGCACTCTTGTTGCCTGTATTGTCGCAACAAGACTTGCTATTTTTAGTTAAAACATCTCCCCACCAGCAAAATGAAAAAAAAAACCAAATGATCCATTGGGGAGAAGGATCAACCATTGCATATCAATTATTGCACAGTGCTAAAGACAGACAGGCAGACTGATTTTATGAACAGTTTCCATGACCTTGTGACATCTCAAATAATTTTACAGCCAATGAAGTATACTTCTGAAGGACAGTCACTCTTTAATTGTGAAAAATATGGAAGTCAATTTTTGCACAGCAAGCTTCCTCAAACAAAGTACAGATAACCTGTGTTTCAGTCATGTTGGTTGAGGATTAAATATTAGCCATTGCACAAGGAAGAAGTCCCCTGTTTTGGCAATAGATATTGACCACGACTTCCTTGCTCTTCTTCAACATAATGTCACAGAATCAAATTTAAGACCACGAGAGAGGACAGACAAGTTCTCATTTTAGCATCAGCCAACAGACAATTGTCTTTGACAATGGAGCGCATTCTGATGCTTGAGTGTTATCCTAGATTTTGTGCTCAAGATTAATAATCTTCTGTCTCAGGTGCAAGAGTGGTACCACTGAGCCACAGCTTAAACACCTATAATGAAACTGAAACCCCAACATACTTCAGCACTGCTCTTCCCCACTTTAAAGACAGCATCCCATTACATTATAGACCACTGCAAATAATGTTAGATAATTTTTTTTTGCCATACATGGAGGGCAATCATAATCATCCAGCAATGCAATTACAGATATTTCTCCCCAAACCAAGCTCGTGTATGGAGAAAGTATCATGGGCTGTGTAACACTAGTGCGAGTGCAAGTAATGAAAGCAGCTGATCTGATTAATTAAATGCTTCACATAAGCATACCACACCAACATTCAATAGCAATGCCCGACAGCAATTATCCCTAAAACATTTTCCTACTATCAAGCTAAAGAAGCCATTAGACAGTGCAGTTTTACCTCACCGTAAATATTAATGTCTCAAATTAAAAGTCAGCTTCTAGGCAACTGTTCACATTTACAAAATGCACCACAGGGTCTGTAGTTCAGAGTCAAAGGTACATTTCTCCTTGGAGACAATATTTTTTGGAAAAATTGAAAGATATCTGCTGATTTCAGAGGATAACCCAACCTCATTAATACCAAGCAACATTCACTACAACAGATTATATCTGTCATTATTGCAGATGCATCGGACCATTAATAGTAAATCACAGGATGACTGCATATGGTATACATTACGCTGCAACTGAGGCAAAAACCTGCAGCTTTTCTGGGAGCAAATGCAACACTTCATTTTATTTATGTCTTTCTTTAAGCACTATTCATAATCTGTGATAAAATCATTTCAGTTAGCTTCAATTAATATTCTGCTTCAGAGCTCACCAATTCTAGGTGTGGGTAATGAGGAGTGAAAATGGAGAAAAAAAAAAAAAAACCGACAGGAGATTTGCACATTGTCGTTTCACTGTTAGAAACTAGATTTGATTCCAACTCAGATGGCTAATCACAAAGCCACTATTTCAAAGAACAGCAAGGGAGTCCTGGCCAATATTTATCACATCGCTGTGTGGGGTATCTTGCCATGCAATCACAATTGTTAAGGCGCAAAGGAGACTATTCAGCCCATCATGTCTCACCAGCTCTATTACCTAGTGGCAATCTACTACTTTTTCCCCATACCCTTGCAACAAATATCCAAATAACCACCCAACACCCTCTTGACTGCCTCAACTGAACGTGCATCCATCAAAGTTCTAGGTAGTGCATTCTATATCCTAACTACTCGGAACGAAAAGGTATTTTTTCTACATTACCAATGTTTCATTTGCACATATTTTAAACTTGTATCCTCTCATTCTTGTTCCTTTTGACAAGCAGGAACAGCTTCTCCCACTCTAATCTGTTCAGCCAACTCATGTTTTGAAGCCTTCTGAGTCTACTCCCAATCAGTTATACAGTATTAGCATTATACAAAAAAAAATGGCTACACTCAAAATACTTCATTGGCTAAAATGCCGACGAATGAGACTATATGAACACAAGTATCTTTCCTTGTTTGATGTGCCCTTGTAAACTAATGTAGAGTGAGTTTTATGCCAACACTGATGCATTCCTAGACACTCCAGTAATCAAAGTTTAGGGTTTCTGATGTCAACGTAAATCCTCATCACAGTGATTCAAGACAGGTTATATTCTGGGTCTGAAATTATGACGAGGCCATGCCAATTGCTAAACATGCCTTAATTCGTCTCTCACACATCCCACGGTTGAAATGTTGCTGTTTATGCTGTCAAGAGATACGAAACATGAAAAGGTAGCCATCTGGAAACTGGACTGTTCAATTCAAACACAAATGGATTTAAATTTGAGAAGCAGACACAGTACTTATTGACAAGTCTTAACAGGCGTAACGTGCCACATGAATACTTGAACTTTGATTTTCTCTTCTCGTCACCCTAGCCTAAATTTCTCTTCACCTGAATGAATGTAGAGGTACACAGGTTACAGTTCTGTGGTTGTGCCTCACACACATATTAAGGCAGTGAATGCCTGCAGGCTGTTTCGTGACATAGGGTATTGCAGCTGGCCACAAATTTGTCTTCACATGATGTCCATACATGTACTTTTCAGTCAGTTTGGAGTGAAGGGTAAAAGTGAGCGTTCTTGAGGACATTAAGGCAGCATTTGACCAATTACTGCATCAAGAATCCCAAGAAAAACTGGAGTCAACGGGAATGAGGATGACAGGTTTGGAGTCACACCTGAAAAAAAAAAGACAGAAGACAGCATGGTTGTTGAGGTCAATCATCAATCCATGGATATGACCAATGGAGTTCCTCCAGGTCATATCCCAGGCCCAACCATCTTCAGTTGTCCTTTTAAGCCATATAGGTCACAGATTGGAAGACACTATCGGGAGAGCATTGGTGACTTACAGTGTAGATGGAATACACCTGTGGCCCCTGTATGTCGGTGTTAAAAGTAATGAATGTTGCAGTTGGTGGATGGAGTAGCAATCAAGCAGCTTTGTCCTGAATGGTAGAGTTCCTTGAATGTTGTTGGACTGCAGCTGCTTCATCAATAACCATCTCTCCATAAAGTCAGAAATGGGCATACTCATTATGCAATCATCAATGTTCAGCACCATTTGTGAATCTTCAGATACTAAAGTAGTTTGTTTCCCTTTGCAGCACCTTCTAAACTAGTTATCCCTACCACCTAGAAGGACAACGGCAACATATATGTGGCAACACCATCACTAGTATGTTCCCCTCCAAGCCACTCACCAGTACGACTTGAAACAATATCGCCATTATTTCATGGCCATTTGGCCAAATGGCAATTTCCACAAATCCTTACCTAACAGCATTATGGGTCTACCTAGACAACATGGACAGCCGCAATTAAAGAAGGCAGCTCACCACCACTTTCTCAAGTCAAGATGGTGAGGGGCTTGAATGGAACCTTAAAAGGTGGTGGTGTTCCCATGTATCTGCTGCCTTCGTTCTTCTAGATGGAAGTTGGTTTGGCTGGTACTGTCTAAGAATTTTTGGTGAATTTATGCAGTGCATCTTGCAGCTAGTATACACTGCTGCTACTGAACATGTTGGTGAAGGGAGTGGATGCTTATGGATGTAGTGCCAATCAAACGGGCTGCCTTGTCCTGGATCGTGTCAAGCTTGAGTGTTGTTGCAGCTACACTCATCTAAGCAAGATATATTCCATTACACTCTTGACTTGTGCCTGGAGTATAGTGGACAGGCTTTAGAGAGTCAGCAGCTGAGTATTTGCTGCAGGATTCCTAGCCTCCGATCTGTTCTCGTAGCCATTGTATTTATATGGCGAGTCCAGTTCAGTGTCTGGTGAATGGTAACTCCCAGGATGTCGATAGTGAGGGAATTTAATGATGTTAACACCAATGAATGTCAAGGGGCAATGGGTGGACATCTCTTATTGGAGATGGACATTGCCTGGCATTTGCATGGTGTGAATGTTACTTACTGCTTTTCAGTCCAGACCTAGAAACTGCCTGGATAATGCTTCAGTATCTGAGGAGTCAGGAATGGTGCTAAACATTGTACAATCATCAGTGACCATCCCCAATTCTGTCCCGCTGATAAAGGGAAGGTCTTTGAAGACCAATAGATCTAGGACACTACCCAGAGTAACTCCTCCAGAGATGTTCTGGATTGAGATGAGTGACTTCCTTTGAGCTAGGTATGATTCCAAATAATGGAGAATTTTATCCAATTCCCACTGACTGCAGTTTTGCTAAGGTTCCTTGATACCAAATTGGATCAAATGCAACCTTGCTGTAAAAGGCTACCAACTGTCACCTCGCCTCTGGAAGTCAGCTGGTTGTACCATGTTTGAACAGAGGCCATAAATGAGGTAAGGAGCAGAGTGGCCCTGGTGGAACCCAAAATGGGTGTCACTGTACAGGTGCTGCTTGTTAGTGCTGTTGATCCATCCCTTTGATGATTGAGAATAGACTGAAGGGGCAGTAATTGGCCAAATGGTGTTGGACTTGTTCTACGTTTTGTTTAAAGGACATATCTGGGAAATTTTCCATGTTATTGAATAGATGTTAGTGTTGTATCTACACTGGGACAGTTTGGCTAAGGGTGCGGCAAATTCTGGAGTACAAGTCTAAAAACAATAATGTTCTATAATAACTAAAAATGAGCAGCACTTGTTTTTTCAAGTTGTGAAATTATCCAAGTTGTTCAGCTATAAGCAGTGGCCGACCTCCACTCCAGACTGTGACCCAAAACAGGAAAATACATGGTGCCTTATAATTCCCACTGAAGTCTAATTCAGCAGAGACCCAGAGTGGAGACCTGGGACATTCTGAATGTGTGTCATTGCTCAGATGACAGCAGACTTATTGACAGAATTGAATAATAGTAATTTTAAAGAAAAATGTAATCAGTAACGACAAACATTAGGTCTCAGAATAATTCAATTATTCATCATAATTTGGAAAATTCTTCATAACTAAAAGCCCATTTCTCCAATATGAACACTGTTTTCTGTGGCTAGACAACTGAATGGCTCCAAGTTCCACCATATACCCATGCCTCTTAGAAGAGCACCTTGTACAGAAACAAGGTGACACTGTCTATTCCACACATCAGCCATTTTCTGAACTCTCTTCAGCATGATTAGCACAGATATGGACTGGTCTCAAATGGTAAGGCAACTACTCAAAGACAATTTTTACAACTTTTAATTTAAATAGCCATAACTTGAAAGCGTCATATCAACTAGAAATTCAATCAACAACTTTTGCATCAGATCTTTTACAAAAGATCTTTTTAAAAAATAAATTCATATTATGGTAAATGCGGCAAAGCTTCAAATTTCTTGTTTTCAATCTAAAATCACAAACAAACATGAGCCAAGATGTCAAATAAAAACCAAAAGAACTGTGGACGCTAGAAATCACAAACAGAAACACAAATTGCTAGAAAACCTCAGCAGATCTGGTAGCATCTATGGTGAGAAACAAGAATTAACATCCAGTGATCCATCCTCAGAGCTGAAAGACGTCAAGCATCCCATGTAGAAAGAGCTGCAAATCCTCTTCCACTCCATCTCCTGTCTACTCCCGCTCAAAAGCAAAAGTATTTCCTATCAGTGTTCTTATCGATTCCTTCTTGCCATTGTTGTGGCACAGTAGTAGCATCCCTACCTGTGGGTCATAAAGACTGGGTCCAGGTCACACCTTCCGACCTACTATAATGTGTCTGAACAGCTTAATAAAAATATCCACAATTCGTTTCAAGTACCTAAACAGTTAAGTTGAATAGAATGGATCAATTATATGTAAAAAGTGCTGTTCCAGAATTTAGTGGATACTTTCAAGCAGTAAATAATTCAAAATACATTTCCACATTACTACACAAGGTGCCGCACATTTCTTAACAAGCATAGAATGCCATTTTAAGACATGTTGTAACCAATTTTGCTGCAGATGCAACTCATCAATAAAAAAAAAAGGCTTTAGTCAATTAAAACGTTCTGGCAATTTGCATGCTGCAAGCACTTCCTAGATTCTGACATTATAGGATAATGGCAAAGGAAACATATCAAGATGATTGGACAGCTGTTGCCTTAGGGGTACACTTCAGAAATGATGATCAAAGAACTATTTTCCAATAAGTTCAACATTTCTGTTTTTCAAAAAGAAAAACCCTCACAAGGAGGGCAATCTTCACTTCAGAATATTACTTAGATGATAACATTCTTGCTTTGATGACTTAATCAAATACACAATCACATTAAGAGTTTCTGAATAACTGCACAATCCAATGACAATCACAATTATCTTAATCAGTCAGTCAACCTACAGAATTCTCTACGAGTACACATTTGGAATAACTCTGAATATCTCAATGAATTTTGTGATTAAAATAAGACCAAGTTATAGGAGCAAAATTAAGCCATTATCTGTGTGACCTTCTGTATTTACAATTGTGTGCAATATTTGGAGGCATTTATAGAATTGTAAAATGATTCCCAACACAGACAAACATATTGATATAGAAACAGCACCAACGGGGATTCCTGCTAAAAAAAGCTGGGCCATGCCCCATTGTCAGGCAATTGGGCCCTTGCTGTTCCCACTGCCAGGCACCCAGGCTCATGCAGTACCTGCTGCCATGCCACCCCAGGCCCCTGCTGTGCCCAGTGACAGGCACCAAGGCTCACGCAGTACTTGCTGCCATGCCACCCCAGGCCCCTGCTGTGCTCAGTGACAGGCACCAAGGCTCACGCAGTACCTGCTGCCATACCACCCCAAGCACCAAGGCTCATGCAGTACCTTTACCATGCCATCCGGGCCCTTACTGTGCCCGTTGCTACGCCACCCTGCTGTGCACCTGTTCTGGGCCCTCGCACAGCCACAATTCAAACTGCAGCCAAACGTTCCATTCCCAACGGCATCTCGACCCGGTACAACTCCCATCACCACTTCTAACCCCCTCCCAGCTTCAGGCCTCTCTTCTCGGCTTCAAACCCTGGAGTTCGCTCCTCACCCTTCTGGAGTTGCAGAGACCGGCACCGAAGAGATTAAGCAGCAAGAAGCAGCTCAGGATCCCAACACCCGGCGAATTCATTGCTGCAAACAGAGGATACGAAACAGCAGAAACTACAGGCCCGATGTACCATGGGATACACGGAGGACCAAGGCCGTGTAGGATAGTGGAAGGCTGGATGTCCATGGCTCCTGTACCGTGAAGCATATAGGGAACCTGGAGGACTCTCTGAGGAAGCCGGAAGAGCAGATATCAGGCTCTTTGAGAAGTGGGGAAATGTTTGCTGATCCTGTTCCTTCGTGACAGACCAAACAAACCTATCGAATATACTTAAGTTAGAAAATAGGGAGTCCACCCATAACTTTTCTTCTGGTTTGTGCTAGAAGTTGCATGTATCTATATACAAGATTCTGTACTTTATAGGAAAATTTGCCTAGACGAAGCACCTTTAGGAAAAGGGGTTGCGGTGACTGTTAATCCCTGTCGCATTCCTCATGGCAATGTCCTAATCAGTTAAAGTCTACCTGTCTCCTCTTTTTAAACCAAACAAATATGGGATGAGCAGTCCCTGATGAGGCATTGTAACAAAAATACAAATTAAAGGTCAATGGTGCATATATAAGGGAAAAGAAACTTACTAAATCAAAATAACATTGCATGGGGTCATGATTCATTGCAGACCCCACTGGTCTCTAAAGGATATCAACCTGTCTAATCTGAGGTTAATCAGCTAATTTAGATTGACAGTTAACAGCTTGATTAAAAAATACCGACAATTCGTTTCATGTACCCAACAGTTCTGGCTGTATTGCCATGCCAATTGTGGTCCAACCACAATTATGCTTTATAAATTGTAGTTCTTATTCTAATTCTGGTTTCTTACATTCCAGTCCTGAAGACTGCCAGATGAAAAAGTTCATCTGTATGTTTCTTAGCAATGTTTGAATGATGTACTACCAAGCAGTTATTTGTATGAAATATCTAGTTCAAGGCAGATCACACACTCATGCTAATTAATGTGATTTCTCAATTCCATTCCACACTTTCTCCATATTAGTAACTTCCTTGCACTCAACACAGAATTTTGCAGAACAGAAGGAGGTTCAAGTGCTGTGTCCCTGTCCCAATGCTTTCACCTGCTGTCCAGTTTAGTCCTATGCCCCAGTTCTGATAATTGTGCAAATTAGTCACCTTCATGAGTATGTCTTTTGAAACGTTTTGTGAATCTGATTCCACAACTTTTTTTCAATAGTGCATTCCGATCTTAACAACCCTGTGTTAAATCAGTTTTTCTTCATTATCTTTGTAATTTTTTGCCAATTATTTTAAATCTACAACTTCTGGTTACTAACCAACTTGACAGAGTAAACATTTTTTTTCCCATTTGCTCGATCAAAACCCCTCCGAATTTTCAGTTTATGTTTAGCCTTCACTGCTTAAAGGAGTACATGTCCAGTTTTTCCTATCTCTGTGCATAACCAAAGTCTGTCATCTATGGTAGCATCTGGTAAGCCTCCCCTGTGACATCCCAGGGCTTTGACATCCTCCAGAATTATGCAAAACACTCTAGCTGAGACCCAACCAGGGGTTTATTAAAGTTCAGATCAATGTCCTTGTTTTTTTGCACTCAATGATCCAATTTATAAAACCAAATACAAGAACATAAGGGAAAGGAGCAAGATTTGAGCAGTGTTGTCGAACAGAGAGACCTAGGTGTTCAGGTACATAATTCTTTGAAATTTGCATCACATATAGATAAGGTGGTTAACAAGGCATTTAGCATGCTTGCCTTCATTGCTTAAATGTTTGGATACAGGAGTTGGGATATTATGTTGAAATTATACAGGACATTAGTGAGGCCTCTTCTGGCGTACTATGTCCAGTTCTGGTCGCCCTTTTAAAAGGAAGGTTATTATTAAGATGGAGGGTTCATAAGGGATTTAACAGGATGTTGCCAGGAACGAGGGTTTCAGTTATAAGGAGAGGCTGGTTAGGCTGGGACTTTTTTCGCTGGAGTGCAGGAGGTTGAAGGGTATAGACAAGATGAATGGCAGGTATCTTTTTCCTAGGGTGAGGGATTTCAAGACTAGGGAACATACTTTTTTAAAGTGAGAGGAGAAAGATTTAAAAAAGGGGCAGTTGTTTTTTAACACAGAGGGTGGTTCATGTGTGGAATGAACTTCCCAAGGAAGTGGTGGATGTGGTTATGGTTATAAAGTACATTTTGATAAGTACATGAATAGGAAAGGTTTGGTGGGATATGGGCCAGGAGCAGACAGGTGGGACTAGTTTGGTTTGAGGGTATGTGCGGCATGGAGTGGTTGGACCGAAAGGTTTGTTTCCATGCTGTATGACTCTATGACTCTAAAACACAGTGCCTGAAGGCTTCTGCACTATTCAGTATTGGCTGATCTTGGGATTTAACTTCATTTTCCTGCCCACTCCCCATATCCCTTGGTTCCTTGAGGCACTAAATATTTGTCTACGGCAGCCTTAACCATGTTCAATGATGGGATTCCATAGCCCTGGTGGGTGGAGGATTTCATAAGTTTCATAACCCTTTGAGTGAAAAAATGTTTCCTCAAGTCAGCCCCTCATCCTGTGCACTGCCCATATTTGTGATTTCCCAACCAGTGGAAACATCACTCAATCTCTATTCTGTCAAGTCCCTTCAATGTACATCACAATAAGACTGCTCTCATTCTTCTAAACTCTACAGAATATTGACCCAATTTACTCAGTCTCTCCTTTTAGGGCAATCATCTCATCCTAAAGTCTAGTGCAAATATATCCTTTTCATAGAATCCCTAGAGTGCCATTCAGTCCAACAAACTCATCTCTAAACCTAGGTCTTGGCTCCCGCCGTCTGTAACTTGTGATTTCCTGAACCATAGACTACAATGAGTAAGAATAGGTGACAACACCTCTTCCACGATAATTCTTAAAAATGGTGCCCTGCAAGGCTGCAAACTCAGCAGCCTCCTGTACTCCTTATACGTTCAAGACTGTGTGGCCAAATTCCGCCCCAATTCCATTTACAAGTTTGTTGATGACTTCACCATTGTAGGTTGGATCTCAAACAATGATGAGACAGAGTACGAGAAAGAGATTGGGTGCTTAGCTGCATGGTATAAAGACAACAATCTCTCCATCAACACCAGCAAAATGAAGGAGCTGGTCATTGACTTCAGGAGTGGAGAGCGTGTCTCTGTCATATCAGTGGTATTGAGGTGGAGATGGTCAAGAGCGTCGAGTTTGTGGGAGTGATGATCACCAGCAATGCATCCTAATCCCCCCATGTCAACGCAATGGTAAAGGAAGGAGGCTAAGGAAATTCAGCATGTCCGCAAAGACTTGTACCAATTTTCAGAGATACGCCATGGAAAGCATCCTATGTGGGTGCATCACAGCGTGGTATGACAACTGCTCTTCCCAAGACCGCAAGAAACTACAGAGAGTCTTAAATACAGCCCGGTCCATCATGCAAACCAATCTTCCATCCATTGATTAAAACTGAAAGAACTGCAGATGCTGTAAATCAGAAACATCAACGGAAGTTGCTGGAAGGGTCACCAGAAACATTAACTCTGATTTCTCTTCACAGATGCTGCCATACCTGTTAAGCTTTTCCAATAACTTCTGTTTTTGCTTCCATCCATTGACTCCATCAATACTTCCCACTGCCTCAGGAAGCAGCCAACGTAATCAAAGACCCTTCCCACACCAGTTATATTCTCTTCTACTCTCTTCCATCAAGGAGAAGACATAAAAGTTTGAATACAAGTATGAATAGATTCAAGAATAGCTTCTTCCCCGCTGTTATCAGACTTTTGAATGAACCTCTCAAATGTTAATTCTGATCTCTATCAGCACATTCTTTCCACTGTAACATTGTATTCTACATACTGTTCTGATAACTGATGCACTTTATAATGGTACAACCTGCCTGTATAGCACGCAAAACATCACTTTTCACTGTATCTCAGTACACGTTTGAATACGTGGAGTTCAATGCAGACAAATATGAGGTGATACACTTTGGGAAGAATAATAGGAAGGCAGAATACTGGGTCAATGGAAAGATTCTTGGTAGTGTGGATGTGCAGAGGGATCTTGGTGTCCAGGTACATAGATCCCTGAAAGTTGCCACCCAGGTTGATAGTGCTGTTAAGAAGGCATACGGTGTGTTAGGTTTCATTGGTAGAGGGATTGAGTTCCGGAGCCGTGATGTCATGCTGCAACTGTACAAAACGCTAGTGTGGCCTCACTTGGAATATTGCGTACAGTTCTGGTCGCCCCATTACAGGAAGGATATGGAAGCATTGGAAAAGGTGCAGAGGAGATTTACCAGGATGTTGCCTGGTCTGGAGCGAAGGTCTTATGAGGAAAGGCTGAGGGACTTGGGTCTGTTCTCATTGGAGAGAAGAAGGCTAAGAGGGGATTTAATAGAGACCTACAAAATGATCAGAGGATTAGATAGGGTGGACAGTGAGAGTCTTTTTCCCAGGATGATGACGTCGGCTAGTACGAGGGGGCATAGCTGCAAATTGAGGGGTGATAGATTTAAGACAGATGTCAGAGGCAGGTTCTTTACTCAGAGAGTGGTAAGGGCGTGGAATGCCCTGCCTGCCAATGTAGTTAACTCAGCCACATTAGGGGCATTTAAACAGTCCTTGGATAAGCATATGGATGATGATGGGATAGTGTAGGGGGATGGGCTTAGATTAGTTCACAGGTCGGCGCAACATCGAGGGCCGAAGGACCTGTTCTGCGCTATATTGTTCTATGTTCTATGTTCTACGTGACAACAATAAATCAATCATTGAGTCTGCACCAATCTTCCAAAGAGCAGCCCAGTCTATCCCCATAAACTCTGCATTTAACATAGCTAATCCACATCATCTGCACATCCCTGGGAGCTACAGAGCAATTTAGCATGGCTAATCCACCTAACCTGCACACCTTTGGGCTGCGGGAGGAAACCGGAGCACCCGGAGGAAACCCACACAGCCACAGGGAGAATGTGCAAACTCCACACACACAACCTGCCAAGGATGGAATCAAACCTGGGCCACTGGTGCTGTGACAGCAGTGCTAACCACTGAGCTACCCTGCCACCCATAAATGTAAATGAGGAGTCTATAACTGCAGTATGCACAGATGTGGTGTCACCAAAACCAATTATGGTAAGACATCATTATTCCTGTACTCCAATTCCCACACAATAAAGGGCAACATGCTGTACACATTCCTAACCACCTTATCACAAAGATTTGAAAATGTACTCCCACGTCATGATGCTCACGCAGCCCCAACCTCCCTTAAGACAATATTATTTTGATTCTTTTCATTTTCTTTTTTTCTCCCAAGTTGTATCACTTCTTATTTGTTCACATTAGATTTCCTCTGTCTTCTGTTTGCCTAGTTTATCACCTGTCCACACCCTCGTGCGATTCACTGCGATTGTGCTCACTGCATACAGTGCGCAGTTTTGTATAATCTATGGCTTAAACCTGTGTTCCGCATATGATGATGCTGTGACTTTAAGAGGTGTGTTTTGTCCTGGGTTCTTTTATGAAAAAAGGTTGAGAGAGAGATGCCGAACATTCTACCCAGACCCACTAGAGTAAACAGTTTGTGAGGCCTTGGGTTTTTATTTTCTGAGGTTGGAACAATAGAAGCAGCATGGGTCAAGCTCTCACAGAACTGGGATTTTTAGTTTTGGTTTTCAGTAGCAGTTGTTGCTGGGTCTTGAAGCTGGGTTTGGAAGCTGCAGTACATTTTTGTTCTCCCTGCTACTCTCTCTCTGTGAGTTTTCTCTGGATGTTTTTTCCTCCTGGACTGGAGAATTGCCTGTGAGACTATCTATTTTGCTGAATTTGCCTTTGTCAGGGCTGTGTTTATGGGATGTCACTATTTTGGAACAATTACTGTTTAGGAGTTAAATAATCTGTTATTCTGTCAAGTTTTCCAATAGAGTTAACATTCCAACTTCTTTCTTTTGTTGTATTTTAACTATAGTGTATGATTTCTGTGTGTTTTGCTTCAAATCTAATAGTTTGGCCAATCAAATTGCATCCGGAATGCAACACCTGGCACTTGCTTTTAAAATAAGAAAAAGCTAGGGTCTAGGCTAACTTCTTAATATATTTTGAGGGGGTCTGGTCCATAATACCTATCATCAAACGCCACTGCTACTTTTGCTGATGATTTCCTCCCAATATTCTTCAACTATCTTCAGACTGTACAGAACTTCACAACACAATAGTTAATTTACTACCTCCACATCAGCTCCAAGCCCTTTAATTGGACAATGAAAAAGAATCACAGAAAACGTTGAAACCAAAGCATTGATTTTTTTCATCCGCCTCCCCTAAGATCCTCAAGTCCTCACGATATTGTCCGATTCGGTGATGTTTGTTACACTCAATTGGGTATTAACCCTTTCAGACCTATGTACAAGGGTTAAAAGGATCAAAGGCTGTGGGGAGAAAGCAGGAACAGACTACTGAATTGGATGATCAGCCATGAGCATATTGAATGGCCGAGCAGGATTGAAGGGCTGAATGGCCTACTCCTGCTCCTATTTGCTATCTTTCTTTGTTTAATGGAACTCTTGTCCTTCTAATTCTTTGAAGCTTTATCACGTCTCAAGAACTTAAATAAAACTCTCTTGATGACCCCTCAATCAAGTAGCACGAGCAGTTCATTCAAATTCCTCCAAAGGCTTGAGGATTTTATACAACTATTTCTCCCTCCACCAATGTGGTAAAGCTAATGAACAAAATTACCTATTGTCAGTACTACTTATTTGTACAGCTGAAACAAAACCACTGCTCAAGGAGATGTGTGCTGTCTGATTTGTGGCGTGTGTGCTGTTAGCCAGATTCCACATGTCCTTGTGAAGACTTTGCTCTTCCTTCTATAGATTCGAAAAATAGAAACATGGTGGCATCTTGTCATGTACGGTGCTAAGAGCCAGAGGCATTACATGAGAGAAGCTGGGGCCCGTAAGGGATGAAAACCTGCCAGATGATTGGAAGCAATTCAAAGAGGGTTTGTTAGACTAATACCTGAAATACACGGATTGCCTCATGACAAGCTAGGCCTGTATCCTCTGGAGTTTAGAAGTGTCAAAGGTGACTTAATTGAATCATATAAGGTCCTGAAGACACTTAACCAGGTGAATGTCGAAAACATACAGGAACATCTAAAACTAGGGGTTGTCATTTAAAAATAAGGGGCGCCCACTTAAAACAGAGATGAGGAAACTTTTTTTTTTCTCTCAGAGGAATGTGAGTCTCTTCCTCAAAATTCAGTGGATGCAGAATCTTGAAATATTTTTAAAGCATGGTTGACAGATTCTTGATGAGCAGATCTGTAGGTCTGACTGTCCCTGTCTATATACATTGGTGATAATATAGAATTAATCAAACTTTGTTTGCAAAAGCTGAGGGAAGAACTCAAATTTGTACCAAATAGTTGTGCAGCTTGCCATCTGTACCTTTTAAATGTGTGAATTATTTTGGGCCTTATATGGTCTAGAATGTGCAAGGTCTTCTGGTGTTGGAAGAAGCATCTGGTAGAGTAAAACAGATGTGGGTTATTATATCTTTGAAGCTATTAGAATAAGCTCTCCATTTCTAGAAAGACTGTTGGGAGGACCCAGCCTTAGATCCACCTCCCCTAAGATCCTCAAGTCCTCATGACATTGTCCAATTCGGTGATGTTTGTTACACTCAATTGGGTATTAACCCTTTCAGAC
>JAHRHZ010000008.1:12596807-12623853 GCA_024137785.1 Ginglymostoma cirratum | reverse complement strand
GTCTAGGCCCAAAACGTCAGCCTTCCTGCTCCTCTGATGCTGCTTGGCCTGCTGTACTGATTGTACATCATGCAGTTCTGAGGGAAACACCCTAAGGGAGTGACATAAAAAGGACATGAATGTGATCGGAGAAATCTTTTGGTAACTACTGTCGTGTGTGACCAGAATCAATGGTCAGAAACTCAACTTCCTGGATGATCTCGATTGGTGGTTTTGGTGGCAGCATGTGATCAATTTTTAAAGTATTACCATGTTGGATTGTAGTTACTTTTTAAAATAAAACACAGTTGAAACATTAATTCAGCTAAAGATGGACTAGAGGTGGTTAATATTGAGTAAAAAGGACAAAGAAGTTATTCTTACCATATGGTAGCGGCATTACACAGGGAGCACTTTACTGAGGAACTGTAACAGGAAGAGAAACAGAAATAAAGGTTTGCATTTCATCGCTGAAACGATATTGCTCCTGTTCCGCTAGTGCTGAGCTGGTCCTTCAGCCTCCATTATGTTGTGGCATGTGTGTACTCTGCCAAGCTGTCCTGTCCTGCAGTTCCACTTGGCTTCCTTAGGCAGCAGTCTCAAGTGGCTCCTCTTTGACTCTGTCTCCTTTCGAAAACGCGACACCCGTTCTGACTGAACTCACCATACGTCAACCTGTGTCCAGCTCCCACACAGTTCAAAGGAGTACTGGATGGAGAGTGTGATGTGGAAATTGCACACCACCAACAGGTTGTGTGTCTGTGTGACCAGTCAGTTTAGCACACACCAAACAGAAGCACAATTGGCCACAATATTCTGGGCCTTGAGGGAGAAAGGGCATTAGAAAGGGAGAAAGGGCATTAGAAAGGGAGAAAGGGCATTAGAAAGGAGGAAAGCTAGCCAATGTTACGCTTGCTGATTGCCATGTTGTGATGGTTGGGTGTGGGCATTAGGTGAGGGTAACAATGGCAATGTGATCAGCTGGCATCAATCTTAGTGCCTTCAATAGCATCACAGAATGGTTATAGCACAGGAGGCAGCCATTCAACCCTTTGTCTATGTTTTGACCCGACCCAAGAGCAACTCAGCTTATGCCATTCTCTTCAGGTTCTTATCTAATCGCTTTTTCAAAGTCACGGTTGAATCTGTGCCCACAACACACTCAGGCAGTACATTCCAGGTCCTAACCACTCACTGTGCAAAACGGGGTTTTCCTAATGTCACTTTTGCTTCTTTTATTACTCACCTTGTGTTAGCATCCTCTGGTTCTCAAGCTTTCCATCAACGAGAATAGTTTCCTCCATTACTCTGTCCAGACTCAAACATCTGCCTCAAATCTCCTGCCAAACCTCTCCTCTGTGAGATAAACAACTCCGAGCTTCTCCATTCTGTCTAACTGTGGTCCCTTTTGCCTGATCCATTTCTTATAAAAAAATTTTTATGCCCTTCCTAAGCCTTCACAGCCCTGGTAAATTGTGGTGTAACAGAAAAATGTCCCAATGTTCCTTCTAAACTTCAATTTAAATGTCCCCAGACAGGTCATAATCAACTTGGATCCTTTCAGTTAAAGGTAGTGCTATCAAACGACAGTGTGCACCCCAAAACACATAAACATCTGTCCGTCCCAAGAAAGAATATGTCATTCATGGAACGTGAGTGACGCTGGCTGTGTCAGCATTTACTGCCCTGATCCTATCCTTAATTACCCTGGAGAAGTTGGTGATGAGCTGCTTTCATAAAGTTTGAGACAGTATGGACTGCAGATGCTGGGAGCTAGAGTCAATAAACACGGGGCTGGAAAAGCACAGCAGGTTGGACAGCATCTGAGGAGCAGGAAAGTCAATGTTTCTATCCACTAAGCTGTTACTGAGGGAGTTTTAAGATTTTGACCCAGCAACACTGAAGGAACGGCGATATATTTCCAAGTCAGAATGGCGTGTGCCTTAGGGGACAACCTGTAGATGGTGGTGTTCCCATGTATCTGCTGCCCTCGTCCCTCTAGATGTTCATGGCTGAGATCTTGGAAGTTGCAGTCGGAGGGAACCTTGGTAAATTTCTGCAGTGCATTGTGTTGATAGCATGCACTGTTTCCATTATGTAGCAGTGTTCGAGGGAGTGAGTGTTGTAGGGCTGCTTTGTTCTGGATGGAGTCAACTTCTTGAGGGTCATTGGAGTAGCCCTCATCCAGGCAAGTGGGGTCCCTTATATAAGCATAATCAAAAATGACGGACACTAAACCAAAGGGGACATTATTAGAAGAGATAACCAACAGCCTGGAATTCAATAGTTCTATCAGTAAATAGTGACGAGGAAGCAAAAAATAAATCCAGTTCATCCATCCCTTCCTTGGTCTGGCCTGTTATTTGACTTCAGAACGATAACAATGGGATTGACCCCTAACAGCCTTCAGAATTGCTCTAGGCCAGCTAGTCAGGACACTGGCTCAACACCATCATGTCATTCAAGGCAAGAAATGCCACCCAGACCACATTCAATCCACGACAAAAGAAAGCCTGGGATTGCACAAATTTTTGTAAGGCTTTTATATAGGTTCATCATTACCTCACTGCTTCTTTTATATTTTGAAGCTCTTGTATTAAAATCTTGAATCCTACTAACTTCACTTCTACAACCTCATCATCCTGAAGTGCTGCTCTCCATTTCCTGCAAACTAGTCCTTCAGCCAAATCCTAATGCTTTTTTTCAGAAACGAGTTTGCTATTGACACTCTCTCTGGATCTATTCTTCCCTACAGTAATTACCACTCACCTCGCATTTTGTCTTGTGATCATTAATCTCCCTTGGCCTCCAACCATTCCCTGACCACCTCTTCTGGTTTCACTTGATCTTTTTGCCACCATCAATTTATCTTCATCTTCTTGCCTGGTGGCAGTTAACAGAGGGAAGGGAGTTGGAGGCAAGGGCGGGGTTGATTTTCAGAGGGCCCCGCCTTGCCTGTTATTCAGATCGGGGCAACTGGAGACCCCAAGTCAGCAGGCAATCAGATGGAAAATTCAGTAAAACGTGTGAATGACACATTTCTCTCCTCCTGTCGGTTTCAGAATGGAGATCCAGTACTGTCTTATGATGGTTTCTTACTGGTTTTTCCCTCATGTCCAGTTGGAAAACTAGCTGCCTTCCTGGCCCACTGGGCAGGCAGGTATTCAGGGAGGTGGCAAGCTGAGGGCCCTGAGTGGTTATTTATTGGCCACTGAAGAGCCTCAATTGCCGGTGAATTGAGAAAAGCATCCATAGGGTTCTTGTGGCACTGTGGTAACGCCCCTGCCTATGAGCCAGGAGGCCTGGGTTTAAGCCCCACCTGCTCCAAGTGCACGTTATAACATCTTTGAGCAGGTTGGTTGGAAAATATGTTGAGGAATTAGTATGGGAATATCAATAAGTCATCTATGAATCTTCTTGTCCTTTCTACACTACAGGTTTCCCTTCAGCTCTGCGGAAGAGTCATATCGGACTCAGATGTTAACTTTGTTTTCTCCAGCGTCTTCTGGTTCTACTTCCATTCAGCCCACTTCCTGAGCCATCAGCAAGGCTGGTGCAGAACACATGAAGCAAGATAACAAATAAGGAGTCATACCTCTCACTTCAAGTTTACATTCCACCTCGTCTTCACCCAGGTCATTTACTGCCTTGCAGGAATACATTCCTCCATCAAAGGAGCTTGGCTTACGGATCTGCAGTGTCAAAACACCTTGGTTGTGATGCATCAGGAATTTGGGATCATCTATGATCACCATCTTGTTCTTCATCCAGACAATCTTCGGCTGCATTTGAGAAAAGAAACTAGGATCACTTCCATGAAGACACAGAAGCAAAGAAAGTTACTATAGACCAGTAGCAACACAGGCTCAAACAATACAAAGGATTGGCATTTCTAGATTTGACAGAGGTGTTCAAAAACATAAGACCCATAAGATTTACCTTCTAGAACTTTATAAAATTATGAGGGGCATCAATAGGGTGAAGAGTCAAGGTCTTTTTCCCAGGGTAGGGGAGTCCAAAACCAGAGGGCATAGGTTTAAGGCGAGAGGGGAAAGATTTAAAAGGGACTTGAGGGGCAACTTTTTTGCACAGATAGTGGTGGATATATGGAACAAGCTGCCAGGAGATGTGATGGAGGCTGGTACAATTACAACATTTAAAAGGCATCTGGATGGGTATACAAATTGGAACGGTTTAGAGAGATACGGGCGAATAGCTGGAAAATATGACTAGATTTATTTAGAATACCTGGTCAGCATGAACGAGTTGGACTGAAGAGTCTGCTTCCATACAGTGCTGTACAGCTCTATGACTCTATGTCAAAGCAGTCATAGGCTATTCGGCCCATCAAGACTCTCATTTTGTCATTGAACAGGATCACGTCTGATCTGACAATCTCCAACTTCACTTCCCTGCCTTATATCCACAACCCATTATTCCCTTACTGATTAAAAATCTCTATTTCAACCTGGAATATACTTAATGACCCATACTCTTCAGCACTGCAGTGAAGAATTTCCCAGGATCTGGAATGTGCTGCCTAAGAGTGTGGTGGTGCCAAGTTGAACCAAGGCATTCAAAGAGGATTGGACCTTTATCTTAAAAGGATGAATATGTGGGGTGACAGGGAGGCAGCAAGGCAGTGGCATGAGGTGAACTGCTCCTTCAGAGAGCTAGCACAGGGATCATAGGCTGAAAGAGCTCTTGTGTGCTGTAGCCAATCTATGACCCGACCACCCTTCCCAACCTCCTTTGACATGTAATTCATTAGAAGATCCCGTAAACAAGAATGAGACAAACAGCTGGATGATGAGGCTGAAATTGGACAGGGGAGGGGCTGCAAATGAAGATTCACCTTTATCTTCCATTGTACCATACACCCAATATTGGACTGAATATCAGAATGATGACAGAAACCTAATGGTTATGGACCAACAACTGAGCATGAGTTCAAAACAGAAGAGCCGGCACTGGGGTGTTAGCCTAGTGTTTGTGATTTAGTCGCTAGAACGAGGCT
Organism: Ginglymostoma cirratum; assembly: GCA_024137785.1. Taxonomy (NCBI): domain Eukaryota; kingdom Metazoa; phylum Chordata; class Chondrichthyes; order Orectolobiformes; family Ginglymostomatidae; genus Ginglymostoma; species Ginglymostoma cirratum. The sequence goes on along the minus strand of JAHRHZ010000008.1, from coordinate 12,618,857 downwards.
TAAACCCTCAAGCTCCTCGCACAGAGCACACACAACTGAGCAACAGTTGCTACAGAAGAGATTACGAATCCAACATAAAGTGTGGCACTGGAGTTATGCCCAGGCCAGAAAGATTTATCCTTGCAGTTTTCCCTCCGTCAAGGACATTTATGAACAAGGCTACATTTCAAAACACAATCTGACAGTCCTGGGGTGCTGAGACTGCTCTTATGTGGGTTAACATCAAGGACTTGTTCTTACTCTTTCATGGGATGTATGGTGTCACTGGCAAATTTGTTTCTCATTCTTAACTGCCCTTAACTGGGTGGTTTGCTGGACCATTGCAGAGAGCAGTTGAGAGTCAAGAACATTGCTGTGGGTCTGGAGTCACTTGCAGGCCAGACCAGGTAAGGATGGCAGATTTCCTTCTCTAAAGGGCATTAGTGACCCACATGGGATTTTACAACAATCCACAATAGTTTCATGGTCATCGTTACTGAGAGGAGCTTTCAATTCCACATTTAATTAACTGAATTTAAATTCCACCCACAGCGGTGGTGTTTTTGAACCCATTTGCACAGAGCGTTTAAAAAGAAAACAAAGTATTGCCGATGCTGAAAATCTGAAACTAAATTTAAAGTGCTGGAGAAACTCAGCCAGGTCCAATGGCATCTGTGGAGAGTGAAACAGAGTTAACATTTCAGAACTGGGGCATTCTATATAAAAGTCGCACCAGACTGGAAACATTAATTCTGTTTTTCTCTCCACAGATGCTGCCAAACCCACTGAGCTTCTCCAACACTTTTTGTGTTTTCCTGAAACATTAGCCTGGCGATCTCGTCCAGCATAATTAGCAGAATGTTACCATCTCTCTTTAACAATCAAACGTGAAATAACTTGGTCTGACACTGGAGATAAGCAGGAGCAATTCCTTCCAATTGAACTCCATGCATAAGGTGTGAAGGGGAAGGGGATTTGTTCCATTAGAGCTTTTGCATTCTGAACAGATGAAAAGGACCTTGGTCCATTAGGCTCTGAAATGAAGAGTGACTAGGATTGTATTATTACAGCTAAATTGGTAATATATTTCGAACCACTTGTCTTCAACGGTAAACTTACTTTAGGAGAGCCTCGGACAGAGCAGCTCAGCTTTGCTGTGTAACCTGCTATAACAGAACGATCCAATAGAGGCTGTGTGAATTTCGGTGCGTGGTTGAAGTCATGTTCCTTGAACGGTGGGGCAATGTAGGTCTTGCCTGTGAGGGAGATAGTGAAGAATTAAGACGCAATCCAACTGAGCCAATTCTGTTTGGTGTTTTTCATCATCCGCTCTGTCCCATCACAGTTAAGGTGGCGATGGTGGGGAAATGAGTGAGAACTGGGTGACCTGTCCTCATATACCCAACTGTCACGTCTCCAGAATCATGTGTTACGTACCCGTCATCCTGCTGCTTTACATTATGGTGTGCTGGTACACCCAATTACACCAGGATATGCAGCACACATCTTATGTTGTAACCAGGCAGGGCAAGGTCTCTTGTGGTGTAATGGTAACATCCCTGCCTCTGGATTAGAAGATCTAGGTTCAAGACCCACCTCCACCAAAGATGTGTCAAAATATGTCCAAATGGGTTAAGCTCAAAGCGCGTGGAACCCAGCTTTGTTCGTGGCTTAGTCCATCCTATGACCTTTCCAGCTTCATATATGATACTGCATTTAAAATGTAAGTGTCAGGAACATTTCTCCGTGTTGCATTTGGGTATCTATTGAGAGGGAGCCTTTAGACAGCAGTGGGCACCACAGAGGCTGGTGTAAATCATCCACCTTTGAAAATATTTTTGATTTACTAAGTTGTTGTTCTAGAAGGTTCTGTTATTCGCTTGTTGCTTCTGTTACACTGGTCCACTGGTGAAGTTGAACCTGTTAAAGTTGGCTACTTTAAGAGCTATCACCATTCGGGCTCATTGTTTACAATAAGACAGGAACTTTATCCTTATGTCTAATGTGTGTTGCACTTAATCTGGGAATGTGTTCAGGGGCTGCGTAATGGAAAGAACAGTCACATTGTCAGCACAGATGCCAAGTGCATTCAAATATTATTTCATAGCGAAGAACGGCAATTAATAGTGGGCAATATATGTTCCTGCCACAGGATATGGGCAACGTTGCAAGGCCAGATTTTATTGCTTATCCTTAAGTGCCCTTGAACTGAGTGGCTTGCTCTGCCATTTCAGAGGATAGTTAAGAGTGATCAACATTCCTGGCTAAGGAGGGAGGCAGAGGTTATCAGGGGTAGACTACTATCAGAGTAGCCATGGTCTTGTCAAATGGTGGAGCAGGCTTGAAGGGCTGAATGGCCTGCAGCTTTTGAGTTGAATGTTTGCGTTGCTGTGGATCTAGAGTCACTCGTAGGCCAGACCAGGTAAGGAAGAAAGATTTCCCAAAGGACATCAGTGAAGCAGAAGGGTTTATATGAAAATTGATGATAATCTTATCGTCACTTTTACTGAAACTAGTTTCAAGTCCAGAACTAGTCACAGAATCCCTACAGTCCGGAAGCAGGCCATTCGGCCCTCAATCGACCCTCCAAAGAGTATCCCACCCAGGTCCACCACTACCATCCTATCCCCGTACCCATTCGCCGTGGCCAATCCATCTAGCCTGCACGTCTCTGGACACAATGGACAATTTAGCATGGCCAATCCACCTAACCTGCACATCTATGGACTGTGGGAGGTTAACTGAAACTAAAATTTCACCAGCTGTTATGGTGGGATTTGAACCCATTTGGTTGGGAGATGATTAGTGTCAGGACAGCATGTACTCTTCTCTGGTCTTCTGGGGGCTCAGCTGGTCGTATCCCCACCTCAGCATCAAGTGTTTCTGGGTTCAAATCCCACTCTGGGGTTTAAGTACAAACCTTCAAGCTGACATTGCAACACTGAGGGTGCCCTACCCCAATGGCGATGCTATCTTTTCAGTGTCAGTAAGCAGACATCCCATCCATGAGTTTTGAAAGATGTTAAAGATCCCATGGCACTATTTCAGAGCACAGCAAGGGAGTTAGTGCTGATGCCCTGGTCCAATACTATCCCTCAACCCAACATCACAATACAATCAAGCGACCTCATCATTATCACACTGCTGTTTGTGGGAGCTTGCTGTGGGTAAATTGGTTGCTATGTTTCCACTGTATCAGCAGGAATTACCTCACAAAAAGTACTTCATTGGTTGTCAAGCACTTTGAGACATCTAATGGATGTGTAAAATGCAACATAAATGAACATCATTCTTTTCAGAAAAAGGTGCCAGAGAACCGCTATACGAACAGATAAAGCCTGTATTTAATATCTGCCATATCTGCCAACGAAACAATCCTTTAGTGCAGTACTGAAGAAGCAGCCTAGATATTTGCTTAAGTCCTAGAGTGGGGCTTGAACCCACAAGATGCTCTCAAAAGCAAAGCCCTGAACTAAGCTGAAATAATAGACAACAGCAGCTTATGTGTGAGGAGAGCCAATGCTGACACTGTGGGAGGAAAAGCATAGCAGACACAGGGAAATATCCTCTACGAGGCAGTGTATCAATTCACCAAGAGATAGGGGGAGCTCCCATGACGAGGGAGGGGTTAATCCTGTCACTTACTCTCTTTCTGGATGTAGGCCGTGTTCTTCGACGTTCTTGGGCCATCACTTAGGCCACAGATGTTCTCACTGAAGACACGGAAGTAGTACTCATTGCCCATGATCAGGTCAGAGATGGTGCAGTGGGGTTTGCGGTTATGTTCATACACAGTGAACCATTCCTGAAACCAAATGGGGACAACTCATCACTATTTTCTCAGTCAAAGTCAAAATCCACCTAGGAAATATCTCCTAACTAAAAAGCAGGAAGATCGAGGCCGTTGTCTTCTGCCCCCTACTTCTTGACTCCTTTCCTCCCACTGCCAACTGTGCCAAGTTGAACCAGATGCTTGCATTGTGTCATTTTCACCTCAGACCTGAGCTACTGACCGCGCCACCACACAGACTGCTCACTCCCACCTCCGCAACATTGTCTGACTGTGTCCCTGCCTCATCATTCACCCCTTTGTCAGCACTCGGACACAGTCCTAGCTGGCCTCCTACATTCTACGCTCTGTAAACCTGGGCTCGTCTCAAACCTCTGCTGCTGTTTTTTTTCCACTTGTACCTGGTCATCTTCACCCACCAGCCCTGTGCTTGTTAGACCCCTGTTCTCAATTTTACAATTCACCTCCTGCTTTACGAATCTCTCCATGTCTGCTCCACTTCTCCAGCCACACCACCCTCAGGGTGACCTACACTCATCCTATTCTGGCCTCTTGGGCATTCCTGATTTTAATTGCTCCACCACAGGCAACCATGTGTTCAGCTGCCTGCCTCCTAATCTGTGAAATTCTCAACTTAACCCTACCTTTCTATCTCCTCTAAGATACCCCTTGCAAACCCACCTCTGACCAACAGATAGCAAGAACTGCAGATGCTGGAGTCAAAGATAACACAGTGTGGAGCTGCAGGAACACAGCAGGCCAGGCAGCATCAGAGGAGCAGGAAAGTTGACGTTTCGGTTCGGGACCCATCTTCAGAACCTTTTCAGAACCTTTTTCTGAAGAAGGGCCCCGACCCGAAACGTCAACTTTCTTTCTCCTCTGTTGCTGCATGACCTGCTGTGTTCCTGCAGCTCCACACTGTGTTGTCGCTACCTCTGACCAAGATTTTGACAATTTGTCCAATATTGCCCTATAGGGTTCAGAGTCAAATGTTGCTTTCTAATACTTGGCATTAAGTGGATCCCAAGCCAAACATGGAAGTTTAAAACTAGATGCAGATCTTTTTCCAGATAGTTGATTTATTTACAGAATGCAGCATTACACATGCCTTCCACCCACCTATCACACTGGGTCCCAGACATCTTTCTGTATCATCTTTTGAGCAAAATAAGTAAACAATTAATTTGTGGAGAATGTACTGGGTGTTGGGTAGTGTTGCGGAAATGAGGGACCCAGGGGCTCAGGTACATAATTCTTTGAAGTTTACGTCATATATAGGTAAGGTGGTCAAGAAGGCAGTTAGCACGCTTGTCTTCATTGTTCAGTCCCTGGAGTTCAGGAGTTAGGATGTCATGTTGGGGTTATACAGGGCATCGGTGAGGCCTCTTCTGGAGTACTGTGTCCAGTTCCGGTCACCCTGCTATTGGAAGGATATTATAAAGCTGGAGAGGGTTCAGAAGAGATTTACCAGGATGTTGCTGTTTATGGAAGGTTTGAGTTATAAAGAAAGGCTGGACAGGCTGGGACTTTTTTCACTGGAGTGTAGGAGGTTGAGAAGCCACCTTATAGAAGTTTATAAAATAATGAGGGGTATAGATAGATTTAATGGTAGTTGTCTTTTCCCTAGCACGGGGGAATTTCAAGTCTAGGGAGCACATTTTCAAGGTGAGAGGAGAGAGATTTAAAAAAGTCATGCAGGGTAAATTTTCTACACAGAGGGTGGCTCATGTGTGGAATGAACTTCCTGAGGAAGTGGTAGATGTGGGTAAAATTACAACATGAAAGTAAGTACATGAATAGGAAATGTTTGGAGGGATATGGGGCAGGAGTAGAGAGATGGGATTAGTTTGGTTTGAGCTGATATTCGGCCTGGACTGGTTGGACCGAAGGATCTGTTTCCGTGCTCTATGACTCTATGTATCTGCTGCCCTTGTCCTGGTGGAGGTTGCAAATTAGGTAGGCGCTGTCAAAGGAGCCTCGGTGAGTTATTGCAGTGCATCTTGGAGATGGTACACAATACTGTCACTGTATGTTGGTGGTAGAGAGAGTGAATGTTGAAGATGGTGGGTGAGGAGCCTATCAAGAAAGAGCTGCTTTGTCCTGGACAAAGTTGGGCATCTTGATTACTGTTGGAGCTGCTCTTGTCCAGGCAAGTGGGGGGTATTCTATCACTTGATGGAAATGATTTATAACTTGTGCTTTTTAGATGGTGGACAAGCTTTGGGGAAAGCTTTCATAAATATTCCTTAGCGTCTGACCTGTTCTTGTAGCCACTGTATTTATACGGTGAGTCCAGTTTAGTTTCTGGTTGATGATAACTCCCAGGATGTTGATAGTGGAGAATTCAGCAATGGTAGTGCCATTAAATGTCAAGGGGGCAAGGGTTAGAGTCTTTCTTGGTGGAAATGGTCATTGCCTGACAACTCGTGTAACAAAAATGTTATATTGCAGTGGTGCTACCTTCAAGACCTCAGCTGTGTGTCATTATATTGGGATACCCACCTGCCCCATCCACCCACTCACCATAGTTTTCTTGTCGGCTTTCTGAATGGTGTAGCCAGTGATTTCCGTGTTGCCGCTATCCTTTGGTGGGGTCCACTCTATACTGGCATTGAATCCCCAGACGTCTACAATCTTCAGGCTCTCTGGGGGCCCAGGCTTATCTGAAACAGATTCAGATCGAAGAACAAACATTACAGAAGAACCAGCAGTTGACATTCAAGAGAATGAAAGGAAAGACCTGTTTGATTCTTAGCAGCGGTCAGTTTATACGAAAGCGCGGGGAACTCCAGCACCATCATTTCTGATTCAGAAGGTTGTGGGTTCAAGCACCACACCCCCCATCCCACAAAAGCATAAGCTGAAAGGATAGTATCATGCTGAGGGAGTGCCACGCTGTCTGAGGTGCCAGCTCATTGTCATGATGTTAAACAGAGGCCCTCCCTGGTTTTGCAGGCGGTCTCTAAAGACCCCATGGCGCATTGTAAAGAGCTGTAGAGAGTTAGAGTCATAGAGCTATACAGCATGGAAACAGACCCTTCGGTCCAACTTGTCCATGCTGACCCGATATCCTAAATTAATCTAGTCCCATTTGCCAGCATTTGGCCTGTATCCGTCTAAACCCTTCCCGTTCACGTAGCCATTTAGATGCCTTTTAATTCCCCAAATGGCCTGGCCAACATTCATCCCTGAAGCAACATTACCAAAAGCAGATTATCTCATCATAAATCCCGTTGCAGATCCTGGAATTGTGTATCAACTGGTGCATTTATACTACTATAGAGAATATAATCCCAAAATGTTCTTGACTGCCAGAATTGTTTTCACTTCATTAACAGGATGGAGGCGTCGCTGGCTAGGTAGTGTTCATTGCCCATCCCTAATTGCCCAGAGGTGAGAATAGAGTCAACCACGTTGTTGTGGGTCTGGAGTCACATGTCGGCCAGACCAGGGAAGATGGCAGTTTCCTTCATGAACCAGATGAGTTTTTCCTGACAATTGACAATGGGGTCTCGATCATCATTATTCTTAATACCAGATATATTTTTATTGAATTCAAATTCCACCATCTGCTGTGGCAGGATTTGAACCCAGGTCCCCAGAACGTTATCTGGGTCTGTGGATTAATAATCCAGTGGTAGTAGCACTAGGCCGTCGCCTCCCCATGTCTTGAAAGAACCGTATAAATGCAGGCTTGTCCTTACACCAGGCAGTAGCAGAATAGCTTTCCGTTTGCAACTACTGCATTTCCCCTCACTTTCCAACTTCCAGTCTCTAGTTATTTTGCTGCTCTCTCATGTTCAACACTCATTTCATTCAGATGCCCTCCCTCCATCACAGACCAGCTTCTTATCCAAATCAATTGACCCAACCCCCAACCTATCCGGACCACACTTGCAGCTGTTGTTAATAACATCTGGAATTGAAAGGTAGCCACAAAACCATCCATTGCTGTTAAAAACCTACCAGGTTCAGTCATGCCCCTTTGGGAAGGAAATCTGCCATTGTTATGCGGTCTGGCCGATATACGACTCCAGACCCACAGCAAAGTGGTTAATCTTTAACTGTTCTCTAATATGACCTAACATGCCACTCAGTCTGAGAGCAATTAGGAATAGTCAACAAATAGGGGGCCTTCTCACTGTCGTTGATAGAATAAAATGAAGCACAGAGAATAGGGAGGATGTGGAGTATTGAGGTGAATAGCTTCGATACATTGAAGGAGAAACTACAGAAGGATGTCATTGTGAGTTGACCTACAGCACAGACTACAGAGGTTCAAGAAGGCAGTACACCACCAGCTTCTCATGTGCAACTAGGAAAGGGAAATACTGACCCAGCCAGCGATGCACACATCCCACAAGTGAATTTTTTAAAAAATCTCGAGCAGGAGTCCACTCGGCCCATTGAGCCTGTTCCACCATTCAATACAATCATACCTGACCTTGTTACACTGATTCCTGCTTACCCCTATAAACTTTCACCCGGCCCTTATTTACCAAGGATCTATCTACTCCTGCCTTAAAAATATTCAAAGACTCTGTTCCTCAAAAGGTTTTAAAGCAGAGTTCCAAGACACTGTGAAAAAACAGTTCTTCTCATCTCTGCCTTAAAGTGGTAACGCTCCCTCCACCCCCACCCACCACTGCTTTATAGTCTTTGACCCCTTAATTTTAGAGTCTCCCTCAACAGGAAACATCTTGTTCACCGACCCGTCAGGGTTTTGAATGTTTCAAACATGTCACCTATGACCCTCCTTAACTCTGGCGGATAACAAGCCTCACCAGGACAACCTTTCCTCATAAGAAAACCTGCCCATTCTAGGCAAATCTTGGCAAACCATTTCTGAACTGCTTCTGACATATATATCCTCCCTTGAATATGGAAACCAATACTGTGCATGGGTACTTCAGATGTGGTCTGTCCAGCGTCCTGTATAACTAAAGCATAACCTCTCAAATTTATTGTTGATTTTCCTCACAAAATATAATAACATGCCATTACTTCCTTAATTTCTTGCTGCACTGCATTCTAATAATTTGTGACACGAACATTTTGCAATTCATGCACCCAGATCCCTCCACACCTCAGAACTCTGCAATCTCTCATCGTCTGGACTAGAGGCTTCTTCTAAAATATTCCTACCAAAATGGACGATTTCACATTTTCCCACATTACACTTCACCAATCACTTAAGCTGTTTATAATCCCTTTGTAGCCTCCTTCTGTCCTCTTCGCAACTTACTTTCTGACCTATCTCTGCATCATCAGCAAATTTAGCAGCCACAACTTCCCATCTCTTCATCCAAGTCATTTTTTTGGAAATTGTAGCAAAAGTTTGCAGTGGCAGCCCTAACCCCTGCGACACACAACTTGCAGGAGAAGGGAATGAGAGAATATGTCAATAGGGTGAGATGGACCATAAACACCATGGATGTGTGTGGGCTGAATGACCTAGTTGCATTCTCTATAATGTCATGGAGACTATCTGGACACGGAGGTCAAAGTGGGATTGCCAAACTCCCCACAGGATCAAATAGATCTAATCTCTTCAGACATGAAATCTAATCGTTTGGGAAAAGTAAGACATGGGTGGGAAGGCAAGTCCTTCAAGAGTGGAGTGACATGTCTGCCAGTGAGGCTGTTAAACTTGAGATGGAAAGTCTGGAGCCTATTGCCAGCAATGAACATTTCAGTGCTGTCCTCTGTCCTCTGTCATCTGTCATCTGTCATCTGTCAGTTCTGGGGAAGGCTACAGCCAAGGACACCACATGTGACTTGTCGACCGAGTAGAATCAAATCTTCCACAACTCAAGCTGCTCTGCAAATAGATCACCTGCTGGCTTTTTTAAGCGTTTGACCTTTGGGGTTTAGATGCCCTGTCAGTCACAGTTGGCAGTTGCGTGGTGGTTGGGGCGGGGGAAGGGAGTGGGGTGTGCAACTAGATGCTGGGACATCTGTTTTTGTGAGAGCTTTTGAGCTTTGGAATTGCCCCAAAATTTCCTTTGTGGGAAATGAGAATGTTTCTTCCTTCGCGTAATTCCTTGGAATTTTACAGGATCAGGCTTGGCACACAGGGATGGTGTGGAATTACTGACGCATGCCTCTTGTAACATGAGCTTGACAGAAAGACTATCACAAGACTGGCATCAACTGCGCTATACCAGGGGAAAAGATGGGTAATGCTACAGAGATGGGCATGTTGAGCGGATAGGTGGATCAAAGGGTGTAAGTCCCAGCAAAAGAATCATAACTGTAGCATTTTAAATGAGTAATCATTGCAGAGCGGAGAAATACTCAGATAGAATGATGTTGCACATCCTGGATTTCCTTCACCCAACTATGGCTATGCCCCGAGATGCTCTGGGTCTGTGGTTCCCTCCAGAAGCCTCTCCGCCTCTCTCTCTCCTTCTCCTTTAAGCCACTCCTCAAAACCTACCTCCGTGACCAGACACTCGATTGCTTGACCTAAAGTCTCATCGATTCTGGCTCGGTGCTGATCTATGCCCCATTTAATGTCAAGGTCCTATATAAATGCCATTCCTTGTTGCTCAGCAAGGGTTATGTTGGGGCCATAGATATGTCAGAAAATGTTGCGCTGCGAGGTGCGAAGTTTAGAGAGTGTTCATGAGTGTAGGGAAGCATTACACTGAGAGGTGCAGGGTATATCAGAGATTGCTGTGTGAGGGGTGGGTTACCTGGGCATAAACAACGAAGGTGATGTCAAAAACAGGAATAGCTCCAATTCTATTTAATCCCTCAAGTCACGCCCAGTTATCTTTGCTCATCCTACAGCCAGAAGCCCAATTAATTCTCTGTCAGGCAAGTAAACTAATCCCCTCTGGCTCCAAACTCCTGACTTCATTCCTTTATATAACTCCGATTATACTTCAACAGGTTTCATTCATCTCAGAAAGTTCCAGACTCTTGGCCGGGGTGGTACTGAGTCTCCAGCCTACAGTGGGGACATGTGCATCGCAGGCTCTGCCAGCATTTATCGCCCATCCCTAGTTGCTCCTTGAAAAGGTGGTGGTGAGCTGCCTTCTTGAACTGCCGCAGTCCACGCGCTGTGGGTTGACCAACAATGTCCTTAGGGCGGGAGTTACAGGATCATAGTTTAAGGATAAGGGGTAAACATTTTAGAACTGAGGAGATGAGGAGAAATGTCTTCTCCCACAGAGAGGTGAGCCTGTGGAATTCTCTGCTAAGGCCAAAAAATTGAATGTTTTCAAGGGGGAGTTAAATATAGTTCTGAGGCTGAAGGGATCAGATGGGGGATAAAGGGGGAATAGGAAATGAAGTTGGATGATGAGCCACAAACATATTGAATGGCAGAGCAGGCTTAAAGGGCTGGATGGCCTACTCCTGCTCCTATTTTCTATATTTCTTTGTTTCTTAACCCAGCAACAGTGAAGGAAGAGTGATATATTTCCAATGCAGGATCGAGAGTGGTTTGGAGGGGAAATTGCAGATGGTGGTGTTCCCATGTATCTGCTGCCCTTGTCCTTCAGGATGGTAGCAGTCTTGGGTTAGGAAGGCATTGTCTATAATCCTTGGTGAATTTCTATGTGCCTACATATTTCCAGGTTCCCAGCATTACATATGTCATTATAAAGTTCATTTCACTGCAGCGAAAGGTTGCATGAGCCTGGTTTTTGCCCCTTGCTTCTCTACCAACTAAATCCTCAGGTTTTACTGGAACTGTGGAGGGAAAGTTTCTGGAGCATGCAGCAGCTGCATGTCATTCAGGAACAGAAGGAAAAATTTCACTGCAATCTCTCCACTATCTCAACTAGTTTCTCTCTGGTCCCTCCTCTCGATTTCTCTGTTTGCTCTTGTACCTGCAACACTGCAGTTTTGCAACTCTCATCTTCAGTTTCACATCACCCTGTGGCCTCACCCTCATCCAGTCCCCACAACCCTCTCCTCTCCTCCAATTCTGGTGGTTAACACATTCCTGAGACTCATTGCTCCACTGTTGCTGGCTCTGTGCCTTCAGCTGCTTGCGCTCTGAGTTCTGAAATCCCCTTGCTCGGCTTCCCTACCTCTCTCATTTTAAAACATTCTTTAAAACCAACCTCTTTGACCAATGTTTTTGGTGACCTAGCCAGATATCCCCTCCTTATGGTTGCTGTCCAATTTTGAATGACCTTTACTTGGGTAAAGGCACTATATAAATGCAAGGTGTCACACAAGTCTCAAATTAATGAATTTTGCTGAACGCTTCAAGGGACTGAACAAGACCTTAGCAATGAACAAATTGGGAGCAGGAGTAGGCTATTCTGCCCCTCTGCCATTCAATAAGATCACAGATAATCTGACTTTGACCTCAATCCCATTCCCCCTACTCCCACATGCATCATTTCTTGACTGTCAAGGAGTCAATGAATAGAAGCTGGTCCTTTGGTGACATGGGATGCAAACGCAAATTACAACTGATTAAAGATTAGCATTTCATTGAATGTTCTACAACCGTCCATCCCCTGAATAGTTTGTGAAATTTTTGTGGTTGGCCAACATCCAATTCAGATATTGAAGAGAAACCCAGATCAGCATGGATTGGTTAGGCTGTAGCTATGCTGTCTTCACTAAAGTAAAACAGATGTGACAACGTCTGAGAGGTTTTGTTGCAAATTATTTGATGCAAAATTGTTTGCTGCCTTGCATTGTTCAAGTAGACTGCTGTAGATTCTATAAATTATTGTAATGTATTGTTTAAATAGACTCTGTAGACTGTCTGCTGTACTGCGTTGTTTAAGTAGACTCTCTGGTGTAGTGCCTTGCTTAAATAGACTCTGTAAACGTCTGGTATAGTGCACAGTCTGCTCTCTGAAGCCTTAAAGTGGGAATTAGATTCTGAATCCTGGCTGCTGCAGAGATTGCAACATACAGTACAGAAGGCTAGCATCTTTACAGGAAACACATGACTCATGTTCTCCTGGATTGTTTGTGATCATCTGAGTGAGTCAAAAAAGAATTTTCTATAATATTATTCCCCTTACTGTCCCTGTCTTTTTTACCCCAGAAAATCTCCTGACAGCAAGGAGGGAGTGAGGATGTGGGTGAAAGGTAAAGAGAGGGAAGAAGCATCTAGACATGATGCTCCCATCACTATGGTCTCAGGTTTGATGGTCTTTTCCTGCTTGTCAGTTTCATTCATTCTTATGTGCCCAGATGTCAATTTTGTAAAAGTATCTTTCATGGCAGATTTAAATTTCTCTAGCAAATTAAAGCTGAGTAATGCATAAGTAAAATTAAAGCAAAAGTAATGATGCCAGCCAGTCCATAGTACTTACCAACAACCTGAATTTTGACTGTTGCCTTGTCAATCAAGTTCTCAATCTGAACACTGAGCTCGTACTTTCCAGAGTGACTGCGCTCAGCACTTCGGATAAATAGAATAGTGTCCACTTCGCTGTTGCGGGTACTGACTTTCTTGGCATCCAATGGCTGCCCATCTTTCAACCATGTGACCAAAGGTCGTGGCTTCCCCTGATGTGGATCAAAATTCAAAGAGTCAGTTCAATGCAAACAGCAAAGCATACCCGTGAATCAAATCAAGGCTGTGCTTTTAATTTTAAAATTAATTCAGCTCATGAAGTTCTCTCTCCCCGACACCTGAAGACCGCCACAATGCTCTGTACAAATAGGTAAGTGACTGGGTTTGATTTTATGCGTGTAATTGACATTCCTAGACACAAGAGATCAAGGAGGGACAAAATTGTGGAGGACAGAATGCAACCTAAGTCAACTAAAAGTCATTCTTGGCATTAGTCAATTTCATTATGAGAATGGACAAAGTAGACGAGGCATCTCTACCTTAAAATTCAGAAGAATGAGAAATGATCCCATTGAAATGAATAACATTCTCAAGGAGCTGGCTTCGAGAAGATGTTTCCTCAGCTGGACAGTCCAGAACCGGGGGTTACAGTCTCAGGAATCATTTGTAAATATCTTCACTCCAGAGGGTTGTGAATCTTTGGAATTTGGTACCCCAGGGGAGTGTTGAGGGACTGTTGAGCATATTCAAGGCACAGGCTGATTGATTCCTTCTGTGCCCAAAAACCTATGAATATTGGAACAGTCTGGAAGAAAGGGAATCTAAAGTAGAAACTCCCCCACGATTATACTAAACGGCAAAGGCAGCCAAATGTACTGTTGGTGCTCCCATTCCTTATGATTTTACAGGGGTCAGATATATTTCATGCTTATTTAGGCCCTAATGCTGGTTCCAAAGGATTAGCCTCATAAAAAGTCATGTGAAGGAAAGACAACTTGGAAAAATTTCTCTGGAGATTACTGAAAACAAAAATTGCTGGGAATCACCGACGAAGAGCCATCTAGACTCGAAACATTAGCTTGTTCTTTCTCCACAGACGCTGTCCAGCCTGCTGTGATTTCCAGTAATTTTTGGTTTCAGTACAGATTCCAGCATCTGCAGTAATTTGCTCCTCTCTGGAGATTAGTTGCGTTGGGTAGAGTTCATAACAGAGTGTGATGGAGTTCAGAATGGGATACATTCTAAATGACCTGTAGCGAGCACTTGACTTATTTTCACATCTTGTGTTTGCATTGCTGATGTGTCTTCAGATTGAGGAGTGGGGAAAGAAAGTGGCGACACGATGGCTCACAGTGCCAGGGACCCGGGTTCGATTCCAGCCTCGGGCGACTGTCTGTGTGGAGTTTGCACATTCTCCCCGTGTCTGCCTGGGTTTCCGCTGGGTGCTCCGGTTTCCTCCCTCAGTTCAAAGATGTGCAGGTTAGGTGGGTTGGCCATGCTAAATTGCCTGCAGTGTTCATGGATGTGTAGGTTAGGTGCGTTAAGCCATGGGAAATGCAGGGTTACAGGGATAGGGTAGGGGGATGGTCTTCAGATCACTGGTGTGGATTTGTTGGGCCGAATGGCTTGCTTCCAAACTGTGGGGATTCTACTAAAACAGGTGGCACGGTGGCTAGCACTGCTGCCTCACAGCACCAGGGACCTGGGTTCAATTCTAGTCTCAGGCAACTGTCTGTGTGGAGTTTGCACATTGTCCCTGTGTCTGCATAGGTTTCCACTGGGTGCTCTGATTTCCTTCCACATTCCAAAAATGTGCAAGTTAGATGGATTGGCCATGCTAAATTGCCCATAACGTCCAGGGATGTGTAGGTTAGGTGGATCAGCCATGGGAAATACAGGGTTACAAGGAAAGGGAAGGGGATGAATCTGGGAGGAATGCTGTTTGGAGAGTTGGTGTGGTCATATTGGGCCAAATGACCTGTTTGCTCCTTGTTGTTACACGTGGTGAATATCCCACTTGCCAGGGGTTCAATTCCCAGATGGGATGGCCATGCTGTTTCTCACACAGGCACAAAGGATCAAATGATCTCATTCAGGCTGTAATTCAATGATTTATTTTCTTTTTTGGAACGTGGGCATCGTTAGTATTTGCTACCTGAAACTAATCAGCCTTGAACGACATTGCCATAGGTTTGCAGTCACATGTAGGCCAGACCAGATGAGGATGGCAGATTTCCTTCCCTGAAGGGCACTAGTGAACCAGATGGGTTTTTTTGCAATAATCGATGATTGCTTTACACTCTACACTCCAGATTATGAAAGTGAATTCAAATTCCAACAGCTACTGCTGAGGGATTTGAATCCACACTGTGAGCATCACCTGGAGCCTCTGGATTAGCAGTCTGCTGGCTTTACCATTACGCCACCATCCAAAGAGCAGGTTGATGAAGACTTTGTAGCTATATATCCCAAGCCACGCTCACATGCACGAAAAAAACTCCTCACCTGGAAAGAGATCATAAGATTGATTTGTTGGCCGACTTTGCGGATGAATGTGTGTCTCAGTTGGCGTGGTAGCCAGATTTTTGGGTGTTCTACAAGGAAAAGAAAGAAACAGGAAGTTAACAGAGCACCTTAGCAAGTCTGTAGTGCCCTGGCCTTGAGGATCAAACAGATGATTATGATGGAGCTCCCACGAATCAAACTTGATCAGAGGCTATCCAGAGTACCTGCAGCACAGTACTGTTTATATTACTTTATGGTATTGTCCCCTAAGCAACTAATCCCTTTTCTGCTTGTATTACTCTAATTAGAAACTGGCCTTTCAGCCCAAGTGATCCACACTTGTGTTTACACACCCATCTTTATATCAGCATAATGTGGCATTCCTCCCTCTCTCGTGTGCTTACTGAGTTTCCAAGTTTCCCTTAAAGGAATCTATCACATTCCCAGCTCACTGTGTAGCAGGAAGTTCCACGTTCCAGCCTGTCCCAAACTAAAGAGGATTGTGCGCACAGGAGGCTATGTTTGCCAAGAGAATCAGAGCATTCCAGGTGTGGATTGATATATCTTTATTGAGTGACAAAGTGGTGGTGAGCAAACAGAATTAAACAAACACAGAAAACGCTGGAGAAACCCAACAGATCTGGCAGCATCTATGGCAAGAGGAACCGAGTTAATCTTCCGAGGCTGGTATGACTTGGCAGCACAATTACTCAATGGTTAGCACTGCTACCTCGTGGCGCCAGGAAACTGAGTTCGATTCCACCTCCAGGCAACTGTCTGACCAGAGTTTGCACATTCTCCCCCGTGCCCTTGTGTGGACTTCCTCCCACACTGCAAAGAGGTGCAGGTTAGGGAGGACTGGCCATGCTAACTTGCCTATAGTGTCCAGGGATGTGCGAGCTAGGTGGGTCATCCTTGGGAAATGCAGGGTAGAGAGGTGGGTTTGGGTAGAATGCTCTTCAGAGAGATGTTACAGACTCAATGGGTTGAATGGCCTGCTTTCACACTGTAGGGATTCTCTGACTCTTCATTCTCTGAAGAAGATTCATTGTAGACTCAAAACATTAACTCTGTTTCTCTCTTTGCAGATGCTACCAGATCTGCTGAGTTTCTTCAGCAATTTCTGCATTTGATTTCTGCAGTATTCTGGGGTTTTTAATTGGAGGAATTACAGTACAGATTGGCCATGATGAAATTGGATACTGGAACCAAGGGGATGTATGAATGGTGTCCCCATGCAGCTACTGATCCTAACAAGGGGTCTTCCTACTCAGACAGATCTCGAAGATTTATGGAAAGTTACTAAAAAATTATGAGGATTTCACCCAAAGGAAACATATCACACGAGTAGATATAGGCTCACTGGGTTCCACTGCCGTACTACCAGACCCCTCAAAGTTAAAACTTCTGTTATTGACCTAAGTATTTTTATTTTTGCATTGCTCATGTGGATTTACTTACGGACTATCTCACGGATAGTGACTGGCTGGGAGAGGATTGCGGGCTCACTCTTTCCAGCTATGTTCACTGCCCGCACACGGAAATGAATCTTCTCTCCTGTTGGGAGGTTTTTCACGGTGAATCCGAGACGCTCCACCAGTTCAGTATTGGCTGCGATCCATTCATCGGCTGCAGAGGCAGAAAGGGTTTGCAGTTAAGACAACAGTGAGCTACCAGAATCAAAACCTGAGATGGATGGATTCAGGCAAAGTGAGAGCAGGTGGTGTTCAGGAACCGAGGCAGGTAGCTGGAGTTCAGAGACAGACCTGCCATGGTCTACTTGAATAGCAAAGAACAAAGAACAATAGAAGCACAGGAACAGACCCTTTGGCCCTCCAAGCCTGCGCTGCCACATTTTGCCCTTCCATACTAAAACTGTCTTCACTTACAGGATCTGTATAGCCGATATTCCTTTCCTATTCATGTATTTGTCCAGGTGCTTCTTGAATGCTGCTACTGTATCTGCTTCTACCCCCTCCTCTGGCAGCGCGTTCCAGTCACTCACCACCCTTTGCGTGAAAAACTTGCCTCGACATCTCTTTTAAACTCCCCCTCCACACACGTTGAACCTGGTAACTGAGCTCTCCACCCTGGGAAAAAGCCTCATACTTTCCACTCTATCCATGCCATTCACGATCTTATAAATGTTTATCAGGTCGCCCCGCAACCTCCTCTGTTCCAGTGAAAACAAACCCTGTCTATCCACACCTTCATAACTAAAATCTGCCACACCAGGCAACATCCTAGTAAACCTTTCCTGTACCCTCTCCAAAGCATCCACATCCTTCTGGTCGTGTGGTGACCAGAAGAATACGCAGTTTTCCAAGTGCGGCCTAACTAAAGATCTATAAAGCTGCAGCACAACGTGCCTATCCTTTGACTTAATACACCTTCCAATGAAGGCAAGCATGCCATTGGCCTTAATTACTACCTTATCCACCTGTGTTAGCAGCACAGGCTCTGTCCCACTGCTTTCCCGAACTTAACCAGATTGTCGTCGGAATTACGTTGTGAAAAGCAAGTTTTTTTTTCACACAGGGGAAAGAGGAACTGAAAAGGTTACAGGGTTAGGATAGGCGATGGGTCTGGGCAGGATGCTCTTTGGAGGGTCAGTGTGGACTTGATGGGCCAAATGGCCTGCTTCCACATTTCAGGGTTTCTGTGATTCTGTGGAAGGGATTTAGGGATGTTGATAAATTGATTTCACCATAAGAAATAAAAGCAGGGTAGATCATTCACCTGCTCAACTAGTCAATAAGATTATGCCAACTGTGGACTGAATCCCAATTTCCTAACTTGCCACCCATAATCCTCAACTTCTTTGTCATTCCAAAACCTGTCCAAATGGGTCTTGAATATATTCAATGGCAAAATCTCCATTATGTGCTGAGGGAGAGAATTCCAAAGACTAACAACCCTCTGAGAGAAGAAATTCCTCCTCATCTCCACATTTAATAGAAGAGACCCTATTTTTAAACTGTGCTCCCCTGTTCTTAATTGCTCAATATTTCATCTTTCGTGGTTGGAAACGCCAATGAGATAGGGTATCAGCCATGATCATACTGAATGGCAGAGCAGGCTTGAAGGGCCGAATGGCCTACCCCTTGCTTCTAGTTTTTATGTTCAATAGCTGTCAGCATTAGCTCAAATTAAATAATCAAGTATCACTCTAATATACAGAACAAGATTTCACGTTTTGAGTCGACGCCCATTTTTGGATTGGGATGGGACCTGGACTCCACACTGTTTCAGGAGCAGTCACCTGGCCGTGACCTTCGATGAATTGGCCAGTAGGAGTCACTGCAGCACAGATGAAACCGCAAACTGACATTGAAAGAAGGGAAGACAATGCTTCCATCTCGAGGTAACTTCGACAACTTTAAAACATTTTTGACCAAGAAAAAGTGGACAGCGCCTCTGGTCCTCCAGTGGGGAGAGGGTCTCTTGGGAGGGAGTGGGGCAGGGGGGGTCATAATTGGAGTCAGCCTCAGAAAATTGGCCTTTGTCCCTGAATAAAGGCTTCCCAAAAGATAGGCTATGACCCCCAAGACAAAAGATTTCTGGGTAGCCAGCTCTGAGACTGCAATGTTGTTAAGAGCTGAATGGCCCCCTTTAAATAGGTGCCATTTATTTTATAATGATAGGTGTGGCCTAAAGGACAGATCTTTGAGGCCTGATTGCTGCTGCAAAAGAATTACTGTGAGAAGGTAGTTTCTTTTAAAAAAGAAATCAACCTTGTCCTACACACCGCTGCACCACTCAGCAACTGAAGCCCACCACCCTCTCCCCCCACTCCCCAATAACTCTCATGCCCCCAAAACCTTCACTCTAGAGTCAGTGCAATTATTTTAACTCCCCTAACCCCCATTGTGACCTTAATTTTGAGGTTTGTACATTGGCATGACCCCCTCAGTAAGAAATGCGGCAGAACGGGTTGGGGGATGGCGGTGGGGGCTGGGGGGGAGGGGGTGGGTGGTAAGGATACCTGGGACGGGGGGGTGTGCAGATTCACAGCGGCCATTGCTGCCTCAGAGGTCACAACCCCAACTGCCTACAATCCTGGCTCGCGACTCCCCCACTTTTGGGAAGATCCCGACCCACTCTGTGGGGATCCAAGGCACAGTGGGACAAACTACTGCCTTAAGTGGGTAGAGGAGACTTTGCAGGTGGGTAATCTTTCCTGCCCCAAGCCCACCTCCAGTCAGAAATGGCCCCTGGGGCGGGATGGTATAGGTGTGCCCGTCGTTCTCACAGTGCCAGCTAACGGTGCGGTACTCACAGCCTTCCTTGGCGTATTCAATCAGGTATCCGTCCACACCTCCTGCACCAATCGTCTCGGGCATCCTCCACTTCAGAGTGGTGGTGGTGTCGGTGACGTCCTCAACGCACAGGTGTGATGGCTCACCGGGCACGGCTAGAGACGCAAAACATACGCTTAGTGGCAGGTTTGGTGTGGCACCTTTAGCCATCCTGGGATCCCCTAGCTAGCCATGACTCTCCATGCACGCGCTTACAACCCCCAGCCTCCCGACATTCAGTTTATCAGAAAGATGGGAAGGGGCACGTGTGTCCTAAAAAACCACTGTGGGAAGGCAAATCCCTCTTCACAATTAAAAATGGGCTTTTCTCCACACCGCGCACACCCCCATCCCGCCCAAACCAGCTCCCAACTGTTGCTGGTAGAATTCCACTCCTCCATTTGCTCATTGCCATATGCTTGCCAATGCTGGCCTTGGCTTACCAAGTGGCATGAATGTCCTGGAGGAGGCACTAGGCTGCGAGACACCGATGCCATTCACAGCGAATACCCGCATCTCATAAAGGCACCCCTCAATCATCCGACTGGCAGTGAAGGTCGTGGCTTGGACAGGTTCAAAATTCAACTTCATCCACCTCATGCTCGTTTTCTTCTTCCTTTCCAGCAGGTAACCTGAAGGAAGGAGGCAAAGGTTGAAACAAGTCCCACCAAGACTGCGGGACCCACAATGCATCGAGGTCCAGGAACCGTGCCACCTACTGCACACACCAGAGATACTGTACAACTTAACAAGAGGAGTCAGGATTCAGGTCAAACAATCATCTTTTGCATACTTACTCAAGGAAACATGGAAACATTAAAAAACAGGAACTGGGGTAGACCATTCGGCCCTTTGAGCCTGCTCTATCATTCAAAAAATGATCATCATACTCAGTCCCTGTTTCTCGCTTTCTCCCTTTGATCCCTTTAGCCCTAAGAACTATATCTAACTCCTTTTGAAAAATATCTACCTCTTTCTCGAAAACGCACTGAGGGTAAACTCACCGTGAAGTGTAAAACCAATTCCGCTGGGTTACATTCACCTCCAAGCACTATACAATACATTACAATATACAATTCCCACATTTCTCCGTCCAGGTATTTTACATTACCTTCTGCCTTCCCACCGTTATCATAGGCATTGTCTATACTTCAGCTAAAGCCAGCTCTATCATGTTCATAGCATGGCTCCTACATTTCTAACCATGCTTCGTCCAGCTGTGGTTTCCATTTGCTTTTACAATATGGCTGAAAAATTAACCCTTAACTAACTGAAACTGACTCACTCCCTTCAGTGCGTTGAGAGGACTCTGTGCGTGAGCTATACTTTGAGCTTTTGTAGCTATGTCTGGGCTGTATAGTTCTCCCACAGACAAATGCCTGCTGCTTATCTCGTTTATTCCCTTGATTCCCAGTGCCAGGACTTCCCAGAGTGATGGGGAGGGGTTGTAACCCCCAAGTGGGGCCATGGGCCAAAATTGTGGGGTCACTACATCCAAGGTAGTACTGGTGGGGCTCAGACCAAGTGACAAGAACTGTTATCCAGTTCCAACAGCCCCTCTCTGTCAGAGGGCTTGAAAGGGATTTTCAAACCCTGAAATAGGGCACAGAGTGTCTGGGAAGTACTGCCCCAGGGCGTTCAGTATCTACACTCGCACTCTCAGAAGATGCACTGTCTTACTGAGCAACTGCTGCTGTTCAGAGTCCCTTGTCTCCCTAGCTTGTCCTAATCCATCATACAGAGCAGCAGAACTAGGCCATTCAGTCCATCATGTCTACTCTACCATTCAATGAGCTTGTGGCCAATCTTATTAATCCTCAACTCCACTCTCCTGCCTTTTCCCCATAGCCCTCGATTCCCCGACTGATTAAAAATCTGTCCATCTCAGCCTCGAATATACTTAATGACCCAGTCTCAACAGCCTTCTGTGGTAAAGAATTCCACAAATTCACCACCTTCTGGGAGAAGAAATTCTTCCTCATGTCCGTCATAAATGGGTGGCTCCTCATTCTGATCCGAGACTCTCTCACAAGGATCATAGGAATCCCTACAGTGTGGAAGCAGGCCATTCAGCCCATTGAGTCCACACTGACCCTCCAAAGAGCATCCCACCCAGACACAGCCTATCCCTGTAACCCTGCATTTCCCATAGCCAATCCACCTAACCTGCACATCCCTAGACACTATGGGTAATTTAG
>JAHRHZ010000008.1:12539333-12596797 GCA_024137785.1 Ginglymostoma cirratum | reverse complement strand
GCCAATCCACCTAACCTGCACATCCCTAGACACTATGGGTAATTTAGCATGGCCAATCCACCTAACCTGCACATCCCTAGACACTATGGGTAATTTAGCATGGCCAATCCACCTAACCTGCACATCTTTGGACTGTGGGAGGAACAACTGGAGCACCCGGAGGAAACCCACACAGACATGGGGAGAATGTGCAAACAGTTGCCCAAGAGTGGAATTGAACCTGAATCCCTGGTGCTGTGAGGCAACAGTGCTAACCACTGAGCCACCCTAAGGGGCGGCAAGGGGACAATGGGAGACAATCTTTCTGTATCTTCCTTATCAATCCCTCTAATTTGCTTACATGTTTCAATAAGGTCTCCTTTAATTCTTCTAAACAGGCACAAACTACTCAAATTCTCTTCATGGGAAAATTTTCCCACACCTGGTATCAACCTAGTGAACCTTCTCTGGACTGCCTCCATTACTAGTATATCGCTCCTGAGATAAGGGGTCCAATCCATTATCCTGGGGAGTCAGGCTTGCTAATTCTCTGTAGTACTGCAAACTCTTATATGGTAGACATTACACTGAACAAAGGTCCTAAAAGGTGGGTGTGGCCTACGTGGCAATCTTTAAGGCAGGATTACAATGCTGGCATACCTAGTGAAAAATTGGGTGCATTTTACTTAAAAGCTCTGCCAGTTTGAACAGTCTGTATCCTCCCTATTCTCCCCTCCCGGTCACGGCACTGTCCCCAAATCCCTCTGATCTCCTGAACC
This sequence comes from Ginglymostoma cirratum, assembly GCA_024137785.1. Classification (NCBI taxonomy): domain Eukaryota; kingdom Metazoa; phylum Chordata; class Chondrichthyes; order Orectolobiformes; family Ginglymostomatidae; genus Ginglymostoma; species Ginglymostoma cirratum. Next base: position 12,596,039 of record JAHRHZ010000008.1, on the reverse strand, counting down.
ATCCCAATCTTTCCCCCCACCACAGCTTTTCCAGGTGACATTCAAACAGTAACAGCAGGGTTTGTGAATCTCCGTACCGCTGGGCCTCTCTCAGGCCTGTCCTGAAGTCACTTTGGTCAACAGAGCCGTTTCCTTTACACTTTAAATTAACAAAGAAGCCAAGGCCTGTCTTGGGTTTGGCCGCACAAGCTAGAAAGCAAGAGGATTTTGTCATCTTTGGGTATGAGTTTTGATTTCCCAAATAGCATGCTTCCTGCAGCATTACTCTTCTGAAGCGAGCCGATTCACTCCCTTTTATTATAGACAAGTACGGTCTCTCAATTGTTCACCTCCTCTTCAAATGGTAAGACATCTTAACAGTGACAACCCCTTCCCTGGAGCACCCAGTACCTGTAATGGGCTGGCCACCATCATACTTTGGAACGTCCCATCCCGCAGTACACCAGTCCTCTCCAATGCCAATGATCTTGACATTCTCAGGGGGGTCAGGGACATCTGCAAAACAAAGGCTCAGTTGCTCTGATCATATGGACAAGCTGGCAACAACCACTGTTTCTCACTGGAAGCTCAACAGAGTTAAGGGTCACTAAGACAAGACCAAGCGTTCAAAGTGCTGGATGGTCTGAAGGACTCAGATTCCCTTCAGAGAAGGGAAACTGTAGCATTTCCCAGATATGACCTCCATGGGACTCTGAAATGGCCTAGCAACAAAATCAAGTGCATCAAATGGTGACGGAGCGGTTCGATGACAGCATTGTGGATAATCTTACACCATATAAGGTTCAAGAAGGTGACTCATTGTCATTTTCTCACAGATAAATAGGGACCAGACAACAAATTCTGGCCTCACCGAAGACACCCAAAACTCCACAAATGCTTACATGATGTGGAGGTGCTGGTGTTGGACTGGGGTGGACAAGGTCATAAGTCACATGACTCCAGGTTATATCCAAGAGGTTTAGGCCCGAAACGTCAAGTTTTCCTGCTCCTACGATGCTGCTTGACCTGCTGTGTTCATCCAGCCCCATGCTTGTTATCCAGGTTACATCCAGCAGGTTTATTTGAAATCACAAATTTTCGGAGCCCTGCTCCTTCATCACGTGAAGTCCACACCAACAGCTCGTGATTTCAAATAAACCTGTTGGACTATAACCTTCTGACTTTGTCCACAAATGTATAAATAAGTAGACAGATGATTACAAACCAATTACCCTGAAAATAATTAGAAGTTTCCTTTCTCACTCAAATGTTTTCCTACGGGTCCAGAGCAAACGGAAGGTGGAATTGGAAACGGGATGGGGATCAAAGTTTAAATTCCAAGATTACCTCAAGAATTAACACCTCCATGTCTGCACAAGCGAGGAAATATTTTTGGCATTCGGGCTTCCATCAGAAATCTTTTCTCCAAAGGCCGGATTGGTGGCAGCCCACTGCCCCTCTCTTTTCTGATCAGAACTTTTGTTCCTTTTGCCTTAAGTCCCATGCATTTGCTCCTACCACACCACCCATCCCTCAGAGACCTACCGACAACTTTGATGAAGATGAGAGCCTTATCTTCACCCGCTGGGTTCTGCACCACGATGTTGTACTTTGCCTCATCCTCTCTCAGGGCTCCCTCCAACACCAAACTGCTGACATTGTTCTTCGTCTCAATACGTAGGCGTCCTTCTGCCGCCTTGAGTTCCTAAATGTGAAGTTAATAAACAAAGATACCATCTTCGATTCAACCACTTTGTCAGTCTAATCATAGTGTTGAAGCAGGCTGTTCAGCCCTTCAAAGAACATCCCACTCAGACCCACCTCCATATTCCATGGCCAATCCAATAACCTGCACATCCTTGGATTGTGGGAGGAACCCCACACAGACATGGAGAGAATATGCAAACTCCACTCAGACCTGAGGCTGGAATCCTGGTGGTGTCAGGCAGCAGTGCTAACCACTGAGCCACCGTGCTGTGGGGCTAGTTTGGATTTGTTTGGGACTACCTTGGTCGCCCCATGCCGTCCTGACCCCTAATACTAAACCCAAAGTCAATTTTTAAATTGGTGGACTACACCTGTTGCTCAGTTGGTTTAAAGTGACTGGTAAGCAGTACTTTGTGGATTCTTTTAAGAGACATAGAATCACAGAATCCCTACAGTGTGGAAGCAGGCCATTCTGCCCATCAAGTCCACACTGACCCCCTCCACCCCAAAGAGCATCCCAACCCCTACCCTATCTCTGCATTTCCCACCCTAGACACTATGGGCAACTTATAATGGCTAATCCACCCTAACATGCACATCTTTGTACTATGGGAGGAAAGCAGAGCACCCGAAGGAAACCCATGCAGACACAGGGAGAATGTGTAAACTCCAAACAAACTGTCGCCAGAGGCTGGAATCGAACCCAGGTCCCTCACACTGTGAAGCAGCAGTGCTACCTCTGGGGTGCTACAGTGGCTCAATGGTTAGCACCACTGCCTCACAGTGCCAGGGACCTGGGGTCAATTCCAGTGTCAAGCGACTGTCTATGTGGAATTTGCACATTCTTCCCATGTCTGCATGGATTTCATCCAGGTGGTCTGGTTTCCTCCCACAGTCCAAAGATGTGCAGGTTAGGTGGATTGGCCATGCTAAATTACCCATAGTGTCGAGGGGTATATAAGGTAGATGAATTAGCCATAGGAAATGTAGGGTTACTGGGGATGGGGATGGGTGGGATGCTGTTTGGAATGGCAGTGTGGACTTGTTGGCCCGAATGGCCTGTTTCCACACTGTAGGGATTCTATTAGTCATATAGCATGGAAACAGGCCCTTTGGTCCAATCGGCCTATGCCAACCATAATCCCAAACTAATGTAGTCCACCTGCCTGCACTTGGCCCCTATCCCTCCAAACATCTCTTATTCACATACTTACCCAAACAACTTTTAAACAGTGTAACTATACCAGCATCCACCACTTCCTCTCAAAGTTCATTCCACACATGAACCACTCTCTGTGTAAATTAATTGTCCCTCATGTCTTTTTAATATTTTTCTCCTCTCACTGTAAAAATATGTCTCCTAGTCTTGAAATCCCTCACCCTAGGGAAAAGTCACCTGCCTTTCACCTTATCTATATCCCTCATGATTTTATAGACATCTATAAGGTCATCCCTCAACGCTCCCGGTGACATCCTTGTAATTCTCTTCTGAACCACCTTCAACCTAATGATATTTTTCTTATAACCAGGGTGACCAGAACTGGACACAGTACTCCAGACGAGGCCTTGCCAACATCCTGTACAACCTCAACATGACATCCCAACTCCTAAAATCAAAGGTCTGAGCAATGAAGACAAGCGTGCTAAATGCCTACTTAACCACCCTGTCTACATGTGATGCAAACTTCAAAGAAATAAGTACCTGAACCCCTAGGCCTCTCAGTTCTACAACACTACCCTGGGCCCTACTTTTAATTGTACAAGTCCTGCCCTAGTTTGTTTTACCAAAATGCAATACTTTGCATTTATCCAATTCAAATTCCATCTGCCACTCTTCACTCTTCAGAGAGATTGAATCAGTTAGGATTATGTTCACTGGAGTTTAGAATGGGCACGACATCTATAAAATTCTAACAAGACTAGTCAGGGTAAAATGCAGGTAGAATTGTCCCAATGACTGAGGAGTCCAGAACCAGGGGTCACAGTCTAAAGATACAGGGTAGGCCATTTAGGACTGAGAGACAGAGAGTGGTGTGCCAAAACACTGAGTGTTTGCTGGAATAAGTCAGATATAATTCTTAGGGCCTTAGGGACCAGGGCAAAGGGAGATATCGTGAACAGGGAAACATGGGAAGAGGGATGATCAGCCACGATCATATTGAAAGATGGAGCAGACTTGAAGGGCCGACTGGCCTACTCCTCCTATCTTCCATGATTCAAGTCCCAGTCTAGAAACTTTGGCATGAAATCTAGGCCGCCAGCTACAGTCTTAGTAACGAGGGAGTACCGCACAGTTGAAGGTGGTGCATTTTAAACAACAACATTAAACTGAGTCCATCTTCCCTTTCCTTGGGTATACAAGGCACCATATTGATGCTGGTGGCCAAAGTTCATCCTCAAGCAAAATCAGTAACAATGGATGACCTGGTCATTATCACACTGTTGTTTAGAGAAAGCTTTCTGCTAACAAATTGGTTGCCCTTTATTCTGTATTTCCAACAGTCACAATTTCACTGGCTGCATGATGCTTCAGGATGCCCTGAGATACAGATGGATTGTTATGGAAATGCAGATACTTCAATAAGTCATACATTTGGCAGTCACTACAGGATGTCAAAACTGTCAGATTTCAATAGCCTGGAAGGCTCAGGGGTCAAAGTCTGGAGCACCCAGGAGACAGGCACGTGGCCTATTGGATATGGCGTCTCATTTTAGTGTTAATCAAGGTGCCATTTGAGGATTGCAGGTTCAAATCCTGTTGTAATCAAACTTTTAAAGTGATGTTGAAAAAACCTTCTTCACATAATGAATAGTTAGGGTATAGCTCGCACTGCCTGAAGATGTGGTGGAGGCAGGTTCAACTGGGGCATTCAAGAGGGTATTGGATGGTTTTTGTGGATAGTAATGATGTGTAGGGATATGGGGAGAAGGCAGGAGATCTGGATTAGAGAGTAGATCTGGACTGGATACTTGATCTGGATTAGATATTAGATCTGGACTGGATAATCAATCCTCATTCGATATTAGATCTGGATTAGACAGTAGATCCAGATTAGATAACAGATCCAGACCAGATAGTACATCTGGATTAGATAATAGATTTGGACTGGATAATAGATCCGGACTAGATAATAGATCCAGATTAGCCAGTGGTTCTGGAATGGATAGTACATCTGGTGCAGGCACAATGAGTTGAATGGCCTCCTTCTGCACTGTATCCACCTGTCTGGAAAATCCCCGGGGAGGATGTCTGCGGGGTCCCAATGGGGAGTTGGAGCTGAGATCTGGAGGGTCCAGACATTAGGAACACCAGAGGCTGTGTATCTGGAGCACGCTGAATGAAATGGTCAATTACAAACTAAGTAATTAGTTGTCCCAAGAACAACTGAGGGAACGACTGGCAATATTTACCTGGTCGGCCTTGTACCAAGTAATAGTGGGAGGAGGCTCACCACTGGCATCAACATCCAATCGGATCTTATTCCCAGCAACCACCACAATGGTATTCTGGGAAACCACACTGCCTGTGCAGTCAAGGTGGATCTTAGGAGGCTCTGTGTGCGAAAAAAATACACGTTTTTAAAAAGCGGACTGAAACAGAGGAAGGCCAGATCTCATTGAGGAAACATGAAAGTGGAAAGTTAGATAAGAAAGCAGCAAATAAGAGAAACAGAAACAAAAAGAGAGAGAAGAAAGACAGACAGAGAGGCAAAGAGAGAATGAGACTCTCGTTTTCAGAAGCGCTCACATGCAATCACCATCAGAGAGAAGTCCTACTCAAGCCATAAAAATTCATTTAGCTGATCCACTCCGTTTAGTTTAAAAATGCAAACACAATATTTCAATTGAACGACCTCACCACAACATTCAATACTGATATCCAAAAATCACCTTGTCGGGGTACATAGTCAATTTTGATCTCTGGAAGACACAAAGAGAAAGACTGAGTGAAAATAAAGACGGCAGTGAAACCAGACTTTGAGCTTTCTTGATGTTTGTTGTTTGTCAATAATAGGAGCTTGGGAGCCACAAGAGGCCATTCAGCCCCTCAAGCCTAATCTACAGGTCAACGATTGGTCTGCAGCTGAACTCCATGCATCCATTTAGTTTAATAAATCACTATTGTGATTTCCTGAATATTGTTGACGGCCAACTTCTCAGAAATAGTATTATTCATGAAGAAATTTAGACCTTTGGGTTGTTCACACTGTTGTATCTAAACACAATGCATTATAGATTATATATACCCATTCACAGTCTTATACATTTCATAGAATCTCTACATTGTGGGAGCAGGCCATTCAGCCCATCAAGTCCACAGCAACCCTCCGAAGAACATCCTACCCCGACCCACACCCCCTGCCCTATCTCTGTAATCTTGCTTCTTCCATGCCCAATCCACCTAACCTGCACATCTTTGGACTGTATGAGGAAACCAGAGGAAACCCACACAGACACAGGGAGAACATGCAAACTTCACACAGCCAGTCACCCGAGGGTGGAATCAAACCCAGGTCCCTGGTGCTGTGAGGTAGCAGTACTAACCACTGAGCCACCACGTCACCCTACAGTTGATGTACCCAATCATAGTCCTATATAGATTGTATCCATTTGCAATCCTGTACATATTATGTGTACCCAACCACAATCATGTACATGTTGTATTTATCCATTTATGGTCATGCATGTAGAATGCGTATCCAATCACACTTCTCTTTAGATTTTATATACCCATTTACAGACCTGTATATATTGAATATGCCCATTTATAATCCTCTATATGTTGTGTACACCCAAACATAGCCTGACATATACAATCTATACTCAGCCACAGTCTTGTGTGCATTGACTGATACAACGGGAGCTGGTGAAGTGGTCCGTACCTAAAAAGTTGAGCTTGGCAGAGATGGAGAGAGCATAACCATCTGGAATGAACGTGTAAGCAGCTTCGTCATCTGGTGAGATGTTGTCAATCACCAGCTTGTGAAACCTGTGGAAACGAACAAGGATGAGGCAGTGTGGCAGTACAAGGCGTGCTTGAGGTGGGGCTGGGCTCGGATCAGTACACACAACAGAACTGGGAAACCCAATGATATCAGCAATTCAAGTGGATGCGATCAGAATCTGTTGGGCATCCTTTCACTTCAGGCATGCCCACCACTCAGACCAGTGTATTTAGAGAGACCTCTGAGGACTGGGGGGGTGGGGTTTGAGCCTGGCCTGACACTGTGGATGGCATTTGGAGGGCGACCGGGGAGGTGGCAGGAGCAGGAATCCAAGTGGATCGCTGTGGGGGTGATGGCGGAACCTACCTGCCCTTATGGGTGATATGAATGCGTTTGCTGGGGATGATCTCAATTCCATTCTTCAGCCACTTGCCTGTCACCTTCTCATCGGATACCTCACATTTAAAAACCGCCTGCTCCTGGGCCTTCAGTGTCAAGTCAGCGAAACTCTGCAGCACCTCCAGGACCTTGTCTGAAACACACACGCAAAGAAAAGCACATGACAGAGTTGACTCCAAGCTCGCCTCTGGAAAATAAAAATTACTTTCTTCCTTGCCAGCTCAATGCCTCGAGACCTTGAGTATAGCCCCATGAGGCTGTGGACGCATCTATTCTCACTGCAATCTCTGGACCCAATGAATTGACATAACAAAGACAAGGGAAGAACTGTGCAAACTGCCAAAAACCCTTCACAACCAATAACATGCATTTGCAGTGTCACCAACGATTTAGAGTCATAGAGTCACTGAGCTATACGGCATGGAAACTGACCCTTCGGTCCAAGGTGTCCATGCCCACCAGATATTCTAAACTAATCCAGCCCCATTTGCCAGCATTTGGCCCATATCCCTCTCAACTGCTCCTATTCATACACCTATCCAGATGCCTTTTAAATGTTGTAATTGTACCATCACTTGCTCTGGCAGCTCATTCCATACACACACCACCCTCTGCTTGAAAATGGTGCCCCTTAGATTCCTTTTAAATCTTTCCCCTGTCTCACCTTAAACCTATGCCCTCTAGTTTCGGACTCCCCCACCCTGGGGACAAGACCTTGGCTATTCACTGTATCCAAGCCCCTCATGATTTTATAAATCTCTATAACGTCACCCCTCAGCCTCCGACGCTCCAGGGAAAATAGTCCCATCCTATTCAGCCTCTCCCTATATCTCAAACCCTCCAAACCTGGCAACATCCTAGTAAATCTTTTCTGAACCCTTTCAAGTTTCACAACATCCTTCTTATAGCAGGGTGACCAGGATTGCACACAGTATTCCAAAAGTGGCCTAACCAATGTCCTGTACAGCCACAACATGACCTCCCAACTCCTACACTCAATCCACTGACCAATAAAGGCAGGCATACCAAATACCTTCTTCACAATCCTATCTACCTGGGACTCCACTTTCAAGGAACTATGAACCTGAGGTCTCTTTGTTCAGCAATGCTCTCCAGGACCTTACCATTAAGTGTATAAGTCCTGCCCTGATTTGCCTTTCCAAAATGCAGCACCTCACATTTATCTAAATTAAACTCCATCTGCCACTCCTCGGCCCATTGGCCCATCTGATCAAGATCCCATTGTACTCGGAGGTAACCTTCACTGCCCAATACACCTCCAATTTTGGTGCCATCTGCAAACTTAGTAACCACACCTACTATGTTAACATCCAAATCATTTGTATAAATGATGAAAAGCAGTGGTCCCAGCACCGATCCTTATGGCACACCGCTGGTCACAGGCATGCAGTCTGAAAAGCAACCCTCCACCACCACTCTCTGTCTTCGAGCCAGTTCTGTATCCAAATGGCTAGTTCCCCCTGTATTCCATGTGATCTAACCTTGCTAACCAGTCTACCATGAGGAACCTTCTCAAACACCTGACTGAAGTCCATATAGATCACATCCACTGCTCTACCTTCATCAACCCTGTTCGTTACTTCTTCAAAAACTCAAGTTAGTGAGACACGATTTCTCATGCACGAAGCCATGTTGAGTATCCCGAATCAATCCTTGCCTTTTGATTTGATTTGATTTATTATTGCCACGTGTACCTAGGTACAGTGAAGCATTTTGTTTTGTGAACTGTACAGGCAGATCATACCATACAAAGTGCATTAGAGTAATAGAACAGAGTGAGGAATGTAATGTTATGCTGCAGAGAAGGTGCACAAAGAGCGAAGTTAATGTTAAATTTATCATTTGAGAGGTCCATTCAGAAGTCTAATAACAGCAGCAAAGTAGTTGTTTTTGAATCTGTTGTAATGCAAGGTTGCAGTGCAAAGTACACCATAAGCAATTTGTATGCAGCAAGCTCCCAGAAACAGCACTGCGATAATGACCAGTGGTATGTATGGCTGTATCTATTTATAAAGTGTCATATATTAGAGATGGGAACTGAAGTTATGTCTTGAGATAGAGTTCTTCTTACTCGCTGCTGGAAGTACGATTATTCAAACTGCACAGAGGTGATATCTATGCACCATGGTGGTACTCGTGATTCTCCTTCTCTCAGGCTGACTGAGGTATAAACTGTATGCCAGGGGAATACTCCTGCTCTCCCTCAAATTAGTGGCTAAAGAATCTATAGCCACCCCAAGAGACTATATAAAGCCTCAGTTTAATGTCTCATCTGAAAGACGGTACCTCCAGCAGTGCTGGATTGCCTCAGTGCCACATTGGAATGTCCAATGATATTAGCTTTTGCACCAAAGTCCTGGATTGAGGCATGAACCCACAGGCTCAGAGGTGAGTACGCTACTACTGAATGATAGCTGCAGATACTGATGGGTGAGTGAAAGGCTGCAGGCTAACTGAGGGTTCATAGCTGGTCTCAGTAATGACAACCACAAACCTATCACCAATTACTGTAAATAAATCCACCTGGCTCACGTTTGTGTGGAACTGGAGGAGCACAGCAGGCCAGGCAGCATCAGAGGAGCAGGAAAGTTGATGCTTTGGGTTGGGGCTCTTCTTCAGATGGTCTGAAAAAGGATCCCGACCCGAAACATCAACTTTCCTGCTCCTCTGATGCTGCCCGGCCTGCTGTGCTCCTCCAGCTCCACACTGTGTTATCTCTGACTCCAGCATCGGCAGTCCTTACTATCTCTGAGTGGCTCACTATTGTCCTTTGGGGAAGGAAATCTGCTATCCTTACTTGGTCTGGTCTACATGTGACTCCAGACCCACAGCAATGCGGTCGAATCCTAACTGCCCCTCTGAAAATGGCCCCAGCAAGCCACTCAGTTCAAGGCAATTAGGGTTGGGCATCAAAATCCTGGTCTTGCTAACATTGCTCACATCTCACTCTCCTCATTATTGCTCATCATCGTTACTAAACCTCTACCAAATTTTGACAAAAACTGCACCACTATTCTCTTTTGACTGACATGTTGGACAACCACTAGCAACAGGCAATTGATGCCTGTGTCTTTCTCTGCTGACTGATGTTGGAGTGTCCCTCACTGAGGTTTGGGATGGATCTAAGTTCCCACCCGCTCCGCACAGCTTGCTGCAAATTACCTTCCACAATCAAATCAGCTTCTGATTCCCCTCCGTTAGTCGCAATCTTATAGCGGCCCCCGTCCTCTTTGGTGGCATCATTAATGATCAACATGTGCTTCTTCCCACTCTTCTTAATACGGTACTTCAGAGAATCATCGCGGCTCAACTCTACCCCGTTCTTTGACCTAATTAAAACAAAAATAAAGCCAGTAACGTTAGAGCACCCACCCATACAGGATGATGAGCACTGCAGCCATAAGCTCTGAAAATCCTTCCCTCGACCCCAACCTCACCCCTCCCACAACTTCAATGCCACCCCCCTACACCCCACTTGTCCTGACATCTCCAAGTGGATTAGTGTCCAACATTGACACAGATCTGCCCACTGCTGTGGGATGTTACATGGTGTTACAGGCAATTTGTTATCACGATGGGACAGAAGGAGGCCGTTTGGCCCTTCCACACCATGCTGGCCCTCTGCAGAGCAATTGAATCAATGCCATTCCCTGCCATCAGGCCCTGCAGGTTTACTCCCTCTCTAGTGTCGACTCTATTTCCTTTCAATCAGTGCTCCCCATCATTAACAAAGACTGGGTAATCAAGTTCTTCCTCACATCTCCCTGCATCACTTGACCAAAGCCTTAAACCTGCATCCCTTTCGTCTTTCTACCTGCTATTGTTCACCATTATCACTGACCATAAGGAAAAATAAGAAATAGGAGGAGGAGTATTAGGCCATTTGGCCCCTTGAGACTACTCCACCATTAAATAGGATCATGGTGATCACTGGAAAGCTGCCAGGCGAGTACAGGATCAGGCTCTGACTTGCTAACACTCCTGGTTAAATAGTGCGCTGTCTGGGCTAACAAATAAATAGGCTCTTGTGGTGCAGTGGTAGCATCCCTGCCTCTGGAGCAGATGGTCCTGGCTCAAGTCCCCTGATGACCACAGAAGGTATATCATAAAGTGGCCAGGTGCTCACAGTGTCAGTGGATGCTGGACGCAGATACATTGGGAATTGTGCAGCACTGAATGGAACCATTCAACCCATCTTGTCACTGCCAGCTCTTGGAAAATGGAGACCTGCAGGACTGTGAAGGGAGTGGCTGGGTGGGACTAATTCAAAGTGTTTACCAATGCCCTCTCCGAAGCTACTGTTGAATCAGCTTCCAACACACTTTCAGGTTTCATATTCCAGCTCCCCCTTCTCCTCAGCCCGAAAGAAAAATAACCTCCATGTTTACTCCAAATCTATCAGAAGCCTTCAAAAACCATAGACGAACAATTACTGCTGGTCCATTCGGTTCAGGTGGACCACAATGCGACATTGAAAGAACGGCGAGATATTTCCGAGTCAGGTGGTGAGTGGCTCGGAGGGGAACTTGCAGGGGGTGGTGTTCCCATGTATCTGCTGCCCTTGTCCTTCCAGATGGAAGTGATTGTGGGTCTGCAAAGTGCTGCCTTGGGAGCCTTGGTGTCAAGTTTCTTGCGTGTTGTTGGAACTGCACTCATTTGGACAAATGGCATGCATTTCCTCGCATTTCTTTGGTGTGATGTGAAGTGAGTTATCCCCCAGCACAGAACTCTCAGCCTCCAACCTGCTCCTATTGCCAAAATATTTACACAGTTGGGTCAGCTCAGTTTCTGGTCAATGGTAACTCAATGTGGGGAGTTCCTCGATGGTACTGCCAATCGAGAAGGGCCCTCTCCGGGAAAGAAAGGGGGAGAAAATTGGCTGCGGGTACAAGATAAGCAAAAGATCTCACCAGACTACGATCGCTCCTTCCTCTGAGACCTCGCAGTCAAATTCAACCCGGTCTTCCACAAAGACATGTTGGTCATCCAGGGGCACAGTGATGACGACAGGAGGTTCTGGGAATAGAAACGGACCAATTAACATGACTTCCCATTGTGGGGGAGTTCAGAACTAGAGAACACAGGATTAGGGTGAGAGGGGAAAGATTTAAAAAGGATGTGAGGGGTAACATTTCCACACAGAGGATGGTGTGTGTACGGAACGAGCTGCCAAAGGAAGTAGTGGAGGCTGGTATAATTACAATATTTAAAAGGCACCTGGATGGTACATGAATAGGAAGGGTTTAGAGGGATGTGGACCAAATGCTGGCAAATGGGATTAGGTCAAATTGGCATGTTTGGTTGGCGCAGACAAGGTAGACCGAAGGGTCTCTTTCTGTGCTGTATAAATCTATGAGTTTATGACACAGCAATTCAGACAGGGTTCACTAGATTAATTCCAGAGATGAAAGGTTTGTCTTATGAAGAGATTGAGCCTAGATTTGCTTAGAGCTTAGTTAGACCTTCTCTCGTCTTTCTAAGATATAAGATGGTAAAGACGACAAATTTCAAGTAGAGAGGATGTTTCTCATGTGGGGCAATCTAAAACGAGAGGTTGTAGTTTTGGGATAAGAAATGGCAGATTTAAAACAGGGATGAAGAAGAATTACTCTTCTCAAAGGGTCGTGAATCTGTGGAAATTACTGCCCTAGAGACTGATGGATGCCGAGACATTGAATAAATCTACAAAGGAGATTTTTAATTAGAAATTCGTTGAAGGATTATGGAGAGGGTGCAGGAGAGTGGATTTGAGGCCGAGATGAGGTCAGCATGATTGTATTAAATGACAGAACAGAGCCGAGGGGCTGAATGGCCTACTCCTGCTCCTAGTTTTTATATTCAGTTAAAACAAGGGAAACTCAAAAGGCCCGGACTTTGGTACAGCTCTCCAGCAGTGGTACAGCAACACTCACCCCTGACAAAGAGTTCAGCGACACACTTATCGTCACCCGCGACACACTCGTACTCTGCATCATCTGCCAGCGCGCAGTTCTTAATGGTCAGAACCCTCTTCAGCCCGATGACCTCAAAGATGAACCTGCCGGAACAGAAAAAGCAAGAGAGTCAGCCTTTGAGAGTGAGGGTGCAGAGCGAGAGAAATGAAGAGCTCTCCGAATCTCCCTTAAAATGGCCGACTCCGAGAAGCTCGGATCTGGAAAGCTGGAAGCAGAAAAGTACGCTACGCTTATGAAGTATTCACCTACAGCAACAACCCGTATTCACATAGCACCTTTGGCAGAGGAAGATGTCTCAAGACAGTTTGCAGCAGCAACTATCAAATGTAATTTGAGATCAGAAGGAGTCTTTAAAATAGGTGACCATCAGGTTCATCAGTTAAAGGATTAAGAAGCGTTTTAAAGGAAGGGAGGAAGAGGTAGTCAAAGTTGAAAGATAGTATTCCCAATCTTAGGATAGCCTCAACAGTCACTAATTTTGGAGTGATTCAAATTGGGAATGTATGAGAGGAAGTGGAGGACTGCAGAGTCTTATAGGCCCTGAGGATGCACTAGTTGAGATAGGTAAGACTGTCTTAATTGTTATGGACCAAACCAAATCCCCATAAAATACATTCAGAAAGTAGGCTAGAACCGAACTGTTTCTTATTTTAAAAGTAGGTGTAAGGTGTTGCATTCCAGGTGCATTTCGATTGATCAAACTACTCAACATACTACTGGGTGGCACGGTGGCTCAGTGGTTAGCACTGTTGCCTCAGAGCACCAGGGACGCAGGTTCGATTCCAGCCTCGGGTGACTGTCTGTGTGGAGTTTGCACATTCTCCCTGTGTCTGTGTGGGTTTCCTCCAGGTGTTTCAGTTTCCTCCCACAGTCCAAAGATGTGCAGGTTCGGTGGATTGGTCATGCTAAATTGCCTGTAGTGTTCTGGGATGCCTAGATTAGGTGGGTTATAGGGGTTTGGGTCTGCGTGGGATGCTCCTAGTGTCGGTGTGGACTTCTTGGGCCGAAGGGCCTGCTTCCACACTGTAGGGATTCTATGACATTAAGCAAAATACAGCAAAGAAAAGAAATTGGAATAACTTAACTCTATTGGAAAACTTAACAGAATAATAGATTTTTAACCACAAAACAGTAACTGTTCCAATGTAGTAACATCACATAAATGCACCCTTGGCTAAAGGCAAATTCAGAAAAATAGTTTGTCTCACAGGCATTTCTCCAGGAGGAAAAACATCAAGAGAAAACTCCGAGAGAGAGACAGAGTAGAAGGGAGAGATGTAATGCAACTTCCAAATCCAGCTTCAAGACCCTAGCAACAACTGCTACTGAAATTGAAAAAACCTGGTTCTATGGGACCTTGCCCCACCCATTCGGGCTGCTTCTATTGTTTAAAAAAAAAAATCCAAGGCCTCACAAGCTGTTTGCTTTCAGGACTTTCATTAGGCAGCTCTATACCCCGTCTTAAACCTCACTTCAAATAAAAACCAGGACAAAATACACCTCTTAAAGCCATAGTTCCATCACATAATTCATTTTGTAAATTTGGAGTATTGCATTCAATTCTGGTCACCTTATTTAAGGAAAGACATTAAACCCCCAGAGACAGTGCAAAAGAGATTTAATAGAATGGAGAAAGAATAGAGAAACTGGGCTTATTTCCCCTTGGAGCAGAGAAGATTCAGAGGTGAGCTTATTGAGCTGAATAATTTTGACAGGGTAACGAAGGATATTATACTTCCACTAATTGGCTTGTCAGTAACTAGGGTGTCACAATTTCAAGATTATCAGCAAGACAGCTTGGAGTGAGATGAGAAGAAACTTCTTTACTCAGAGTTTGTTTGGATTTGGAATGTGCTGCCTGGGAGAGCGGTGGAGGTAGTTTCTGCAGGTGGTTTCAACAGAGAGCTGGAAATATATTTGAAAGGGATGAATTTGGAGAGCTGGAAAGTGGGACTAGCTGGGTAGCTCCTTCGGGAGCTGGTATAGACACGATGGACCAAACGGCGTCTTACTGTACTGTTAAAAGCTTATGATTTGGGAAAGCCAGAATAGCATGAAAAAACAGCAACAAAAAACAGAAATTGCTGGAGAAACTCAGGAGGTCTGGCAGCATCTATGGAGAGAAAGCAACGTTAACTTCCTTCTTCACTGGACCCGAAACATTAACTCTGTTTCTCTCTCCACAGATGAGTTTCTCCAGCAATTTCTGTTTTTGTTTCAGATCTCCAGCATCCACAGTTCTTTGGGTTTTTTAAAATATGAAAAAGCAGCAGAAAGTTTTGGTCTCCCTCCTTAAGAAAGGACTTTATTTGCATTAGAATCAGAGAAGGTTCACTTGACTGATTTGTGGGATGGAGCGGTTTGTATAATGAGGAAAGGTTGGGCCTAATACCCATTGGGGTTTAGAAAAATGAGAGGTGATTTTATTGAAACATAACGTCCTGAGGGATGTCAACAAGATGGATTCTGAGAGAATTTTTGCTCTAATCAGGGAGTTCAAAGCAAGGTGGCAAAGATTCAAAATTGAGGAGTCTTCCATTTAAAACAAAAAATTTCTTCCCTTGGGGTTTGGTAGCCTTTGGAATTCTCTTCCCCATAGAGTAGTGGAGGCTGGGTCACTGAATATATTCAAGGTTAGATGAGACAGATTTTTGTTTTACTAAGGTGAGAGTCAAGGGTTATGGAGGTGGCAGGGGGTGGGTGTGACACAGAAAAGTGGAGTTGAGCTCACAATCAAGCCAGCATGATCTTATCGAATGGCGGAACAGGAATAATGGGCTGAAGGGCCTACTCCTGCTCCGATTTCCAAACCAAACCAATACGATGTCAGGCTCACAGTTTCAATGGGAGCAGTTGTAGTGTGGACCGAAAGGCATCACGAGGCACAGACTTCAACCTGTGAGCTGAGAAATTAGGCCACACGCCAAATGGGGGCCAATGAGAAGCCGAATGGGAGCCAATAAGAAGCCACAAATGGGGGCCAATGTTCCTGAACGCTGGTCCACAAAAACTCCACAACGTAACCGGTCCACCAGCTGCACTGTTTTGCCACACGGTTCTCCGCGTTCCCGGTCCTAACAGAGGGGATGGAAATGGCACGTATGAGGCATGAGGTGCACAAACGGAAGGCCAGACACCAGGATGAGGACATACAATGCCAATCCAAAACTGAGAAGGACAGCCATAAGGCTGGTCCAGTACTTGCACCGAAACAAGGCAGGGCCAACGGAGCGCCTGTCCTCGGCTTGACATCAAAATCAGGTGGCTGCACAAAAGCTGACGGTTGCATCCATCTTGAAGACCAGAAATCGAGGTTAAAATGCCCAAAATTCAAGCCAGAAATCAGAAGGTACGGAAACAAAACACAGCGAATTGCACTACACCGCCATCTGATGGCAGGAAACCTTCAGTGAAAGTGACTGGCAAATGTTGACATAGGGTTTTCACATTGTAAACAAAAAAAATTTTTGCAAAGTAGAAGAAAGGCTAGAAAATGGACAAAAGGTCATATGCAAGTTCCTACTTTACAGCTGCAATCAAATGTGGCAAATTGATTCGCCTTTCTGACGTACCTGGCACTTGGTCTGATTTCCTTCCCATTCTTCAGCCACTTCACATCCAAGTTGTGCCCTGCCAGTTCTACAGCCATTCGAATTTTCCCACCTTTGTCCACCTGATACGCACTCTCCAGCCTCTTAGCAAATGCTGAGGCAATTCCCAATAAAACGGAAAACAGAAGTTAAATAACTGTCTGTTTAAAAATTTAATAATTAAAACTGGTTAAGTCATAAATATCATTTTCAGCCAGGTTGATTTGGAGAAGAGCTGGCATGGCGGTAATGTCATGGTATCAATATCTAGGCTAATGGGGACATGGGTTCAAATCGCATCATAGCAGATGGTGAAAGTTGAAATGGTTTGTAAAACAAATAACTGGAATAAAAGACTAACCCAATGACTGCCACACGTGTGTAGCTGAACACAGGTTTTTGAAAGATTTGTAGCTTGGGCTATGGACAAGATTGTAGACTTGTTCGCTGACCCAGTGAGTTTGCAGATGTTTTGTCACCCTGCTCGGTAACATTGTCAGTGTGCCTCCAGCGAATCATTAGTGTTCCGTCCCGTTTGTTATTTATTTGCCTCGGTTTGCTGGGGTGGTTGGTATTACTTCCGGAATTGGAAGTGAGCAAGTCTGCAACCTCACAAGGACATAAGAAATTGGAGCAGCAGTAGGCCCCTCAAGCCTGCTCCACCATTCATTATTATCATGGCTGATCTTTTTGAGACTCAGCTCCCCTTACCCGCCTGCTCACTATAACCCTTAATTCCTTTACTGTTCAAAAATCTTTGCCTTTAAAACATTCTATGAGGTAGCCTCAACTGCTTCACAGGGCACAGAATTCCACAGTTTCACAACCCTTTGGGTGAAGTTCCTCCTCAACTCAGTCCTAAATCTGCTCCTCCTTATTTTGAGGCTATGCCCTTTAGTTCTAGTTTCATCTGCCTCTGTGTGGAAACAACCTCCTGCTTCTATCTTATCTATTCCCTTCATAATTGTATACGTTTCTATAAGATCACCCCTCATTCTTCTAAATTCCAATGAGTAGAGTCCCAGTCTACTCAATCGCTCCTCATAAACCAACCCTCTCAACTCTGGAATCAACCTAGTGAACCTCCGCTGCACCCTCTCCAGGGCCAGTCCATCCTTTCTCAAGTAAGGAGACCAAAACCGTACACAGTACTCCAGGTGTGACCTCACCAGCACCTTGTACAGCTGCAGCATAACCTCCTTCCTTTTAAACTCCATCCCTCTAGAGATTGTTGTAAAAAGCCCATCTAGTTCAATAATGACCTTTAGAGAAGGAAATTGGTCATCCTTACCCAGTCTGGCTTACATGTGGATCTAGAGCTAAAACATTACCCTAGGGTTCAGGCCATTTGGCCCAGTGACATTACCACTAGCCTCCTGCCCCTCCCTATATAAAAAAAATGGTATAGTAAACACACAATCCCAGCTCCTGCTTGCAAATGTCTGTTTCTTCGTTGCCTTGACTAGACAGAAAGTTGCAACATGTTCCTCACATAATTGTGAACTAAATTTGAGCTGCTGGCTTCCAAAAGGCTACAAAGAGAGGCTATAACAAGGAAATTTGCAGAGGAGGTCAGCTCTCAGTGGTGGAGGGTTGGGGCAGGGGCTGGTGGATGATGGGGTTAAAGGGGAGAATGGCAGGTTGAGTGCTGCACAGGGGATTCAGTGAAAAATCTTTCACTGAACCTGACTGGTTCCATCGTGGAACTGGGCGGAGTGCGTGGACTTTGGTGCTAAAATGGTAACGGCTATCCCACTTACCTCATAACCTCAATTTCCAGATTAACAGTAGCCTTTGGCCAGAATCAGACAGGTGCTCCAGACACCAGCCAAATTATAAAATGGCGCCCACAGCACTCCCAATGTTAAAGAATCCATTTTCACTTTGAGGTCATTAATGTCTAGTTTACACCGGACAGTGAGGATGGATTCTTGTGACGTGCTGGCAGTGTCCCGACCTCTGTGCCAGAAGATCTGGGTTCAAACCCTACTTACTCGATGTGTGAATGGGTCAATTATCTGCGCCAGGCACGGTTGGTTTCTGTGTCTACTGTTATCTTTGAGCGGTTGTTTCATTGAGGTGGTGGTTGGGGGGGGTGCTGGGGGTTGCGTGTGGCTGTGTTTTCTCACCTTCCTGTTCCAACACACACACACACACCCTCCCCAGGTCTGGGTATGGCCGAAGATTCACCCACCTTCACTCTTCTTCTCCACCCTCTTTTTCTTCTTCAGTCTCTTCAACATGCCACGCAGATCAGTGATGCCGTATTGGAAGGCGATTTTCTCATAGTCACAGGGCTTGGCATTTTTCAGGATCTCCCAGACATCAACATCTTCCTTCGGAGCCTCCTGAATTTTGACCTCCCTGTTTTAAAAAAATTGCAAAAGCCTATGATGTCAAGCGTTGTTAAGAACAGTGCAGCACCAACAACCAAACTTATAAATTTTGTGTGGAGTACGGGGAGGTGTAGTTTAGTTTCATTTGAGGCTTGGTACGTGGGAAGTCTGTTTAATTTATATGCATTTTAATGAGGTTTCAAATCTTGAAGTGAGGAGTTGGGGTTTAATAGCTCAGTGCATTAGTAGGGGAAAAGTTATGCCTTTGGTTAACAACAAGAAAGATCGAGCCACCAAGAAAATGAGTCGTTCTGTGCCTATGAATGGCAGAGAGTAGGAAGGAGACTGACTGCATCTGTACTAGCCTGAATGTGAGCAGAGAGCCTCAATGTGGCAGCTCTTCACTAAGGTCTGGGTCTCTACCATATTGCTGGAATGAATGGAACCATGTTGCCATAGTGCCTGAGGACCGTAGGGCTGCTCCCTCATTAAACAAAGACTGGTGGGGGTTTAACCAGAGGGTCACCACTTCTCCCGTCTAAGACACATCACCCTCTACTTCAGAAGCGACCATCCTTCCTGCTCAAGCTGACACTTCGATTTTGTTGGTGCGCCTATAAGAATGTAGTCAGTCCACCCGTACCTTTTCTTCAGCAGTCCACTGAAGTCCAGCTCCCCGGCATCATCTCCAGCTGTACTTCTGAAAGACAAATTAGTACATCTTCATTTAATAATCAATATCTTTCTGATAATCCTTTTCTCTGTAAAGCTCTCCACATTCCTTCCAAGGGTGCAAACTCTTACACAGAATTTGCTATTCATCTGATGCTGGTGTTATATTCCCACAGGACCATCCTTCTAGTTATCTCCATTCTACCCCATCCACACGACCTTCCATCCCTTATTCCGTCCTGGCTCTATCTAGCTTCCCTAGACTATTCGATCTACTTTTCCCTTTGGGAGCGAATGCCACTTTTTCACTACTCTCTGGGTGAAGAGGTTTCTCCTCAATTCTCTTGTTGGGTTTTTTACCGTTTGTCTTACACCAGTTATAACGGGGAATCCAGAACCAGGGGTCACAGCTTAAAGATACAGGGTAGGCCATCTAGGGATGAGATGGGGAGAAATGTCTTCACCCAAAGATAAATGAGCCTGTTGAATTCTCTGCCACAGGAAGCAGTTGAGACCAAAACATTGAATATTTTCAAGGATTTATAGTTCTTAGGGATTTAAGGATCAAAAGATACGGGGCAAAGGCAGGAACGGGACTGAGTTGAATGATCAGCCAAGATCATATTGAATAGCTGGCAGGCTCCAAGGGCCAAAGGCCTACTCTTGCTTCTATTTCTTATGTTTAATGGACCCAGTTCTGGTCTCCTCCACAAGCTTTCCTACATCTAACCTATCAAAGCATTTCCTCATCTTAGAAACCTTTCTCAGGTCAGCCCTCAGCCTCCTCTTTACAAGAAGGAAAAAAAAAGTCCCATTTCCCTCCAATCTTTCTGGAGAAAGACATCTCACTGAGGTGTGGCTTCATTTACAGTGGTCCCCTACACTACCACGACCCTTCCTCTGTGACTGCGGACAGTCCTGGATGAGGTTCAGTCACAAAGCCCCCCAAACTGAACGACTATCTGATCATCGCTGCATTCGCTTCGGCAAGATATCAAAGGGCATCTGTATTGGCAAATGGGTACTGCTGCATTATAGAAGCTCTTGTGGCAGAGTGGGGTATTGAGCCTGTCAGAATCTCTGTGGTCAAATACCATCCCAGGACATGATGGTCAAGGAAGGCACATTTATAATGTGACCCAACAGGTTGAGTACTGTATCAACCTGCCAAAACCTCCAACACACCAATGGCAGACGGTGACAGCAGGAGAGGTTCCTGGTCAGCCCGTATGATGGAAACAACGCAGTAGCCTTGACCGTCACTGCCTGTAGCGCCAGGCTACAATTGCTACAGCCACTCCGAACACCCTCAGCGAATTGTAACGCAACATTGCCATGGTAACAGCGGGGTTACTGTTGTTAATCCAGCAAACACAAATCCAAATCCTACCATGGGCAGTTTAAGAATTCCATTCAGTCCAAAAAGATAAATTTTGTTTTATTCACTCATGGAACATGGACATCGCTGGCTGGCCCTAATATTCACCGGAGTTTAGAAGAATGAGTTGGAATCTCATTGATAGCTATATAATTCTAACAGGACCAGACAGGATAAATGAAGGAAAGACGGTCCCAATGACTGGGGAGTGTAGAATAAGGAGTCACAGTCTGGGGTGACAGGGTCAACATTTTAAGGCTGAAATGAGGAGAAATTTCTATGCCCAGACAGCAGTGAATCTGTGGAATTCACTGCCACTGAAAGCGGTTGAGACTAAAATATTGAATATCTTCAAGAAAGGAGTTAGATATAATTCTTGGGGCTAATGGGCTCAAAGGATAAATGCTCAGATAAAACGCTGGTATCAGCAACAGTGACCATTAGAACCTAGACAGGGCCTTTACAGAAGGAAAGGCCATTATCCTCTCATGGTCTTGGACTGTCTGTGGCTCCCACACCAATGTGGATAACTCTTCCCTGACCCTGAACAACCTGGGTGTAGTCAGTTGTATCAGAAACACCGCCACAGGGGCACTTAGAGATGGGTAACCAAAAAGGGGTGATGGTGACAGTGACTTGTAATCCACAGGCCCAGCATAAAGCTCTGTGGACATATCCCACTACAGGAACCAGTGACATTGAGAAGCAATGAATAAAATATAGATTTCGAAGCATTAAGCCATTATTGATAATATTAAGAAGATACGTGATTCACTATTGTCATGGAGTCATGCAGCACGGAAACAGACCACTTGGTCCTACCAGTTCATGCCGACCATAATCTCAAGCTAAACAAATTCCACCAGTCTGCTCCTGGCCCATCATCCTCCAAACATTTCTTATTCATTTACTTTTCCAAATGTCTTTTAAACATTGTAACTGTACCGGCATCCACCACTTCCTCTGGAAGTTCACTCCACACAAGAACCACTCTCTGTGTAAAAAAATTGCCCCTTCAGCGCTGCATGGTGGCTCAGTGGTTAGCATTACTGCCTCACAGCGCCAGAGACGTGGGTTCGATTGCACCCTTGGGCAATTGTGAGGAGTTTGCACATTCTCCCCGTGTCTGTGTGGGTTTCCTCTGGGTGCTCCAGTTTCCTCCCACAGCCCAAAGATGTGCAGGCTAAGTGGATTGGCCATGCTAAATTGCCTGTAGTGTCCATGGATAAGCGGGCTCGTTGGGTTAGCCATGGGAAACAGAAGGTTATAGAGACAGGATGCAGGGGGGAGGTGAGTCTGGGTGGGATGCTCTTTGGAGGCTCAGTGTGGACTCAACAGGCTGAATGGCCTGCTCCACACTGTAGGGATTCTATGTATTTAAAATCTGCCAGCTTTACTCCATCTGGCCTACATGTAACTCCAGACCCACAGCAATGTCGTTGATTCCTTAAACACAGGATAGAGAGCAGGGGCAGGCCATCTGGCCCTAAGAAACTTACTCTGTCATTCAGTATGATGATACAGCTCAGTACCCTGCTTTCGCCCCCTATGCTTTGATCCCTTAACTCCCCTCTGAAATGGCCCCAGATCCCACTCAGTTCAAGGGAAATTAGGGATGGGCAACAATGCTGGCCCAGCCAGCAATGCCCTGACCATCAGACAGAGCAAAAGAAAGAATAAGTACTTACGCTCGCTTGAAAGTTGTCAGAAGGTTATCCTCCTCAACTGTTGCTGCAGGGAGATGAGAGAAGACTTAGAAAGGCACGACATCAATAATCAGGGAGACATGTGACATAGTTTTGACAGGAACAAAAACCAAAATTGCTGGAAAAGCTCAGCAGGTCTGGCACCATCTGTGTAGAGAAATCAGACTTAACATTTCGGGTTCGATAACCCTTCTTCAGAGTTAAATCTGATTTCTCTCCACAGTTGCTGAATTTTTCCTGAAATTTCTATTTTTGTTTCTGATTTCCAGCATCCACAATTCTTTCCGTTTTTAGATTTGAAAAGGCAGGTTCCAAACAAATTGAATCAGGAAGTAAGTGCAACTTGTAGACTTCAGAGGCACTTGACTTGCTCTTGTCAAAAGACGCTAAAATTCCATGTTTTGGACAAAGCTGTGTGCTTTCCTGCTTGGAGATTGAACAGGAACATAAAGAATTTAGGCATTGCTTTAAATAAAACTGTAATGAAAAAGGAGAGATTGGTGAAACCAGTGAAAGACTTTTTAAGACTTAAGACTTCTGTCCTCGCAGTCAGAAGTCACATGACACCAGGTTATAGTCCAACAGGTATGTTTGAAATCACAAGCTTTCGGAGCACTGCTCCTTCATCCAGAGGAGTCTGAAGGAGCTGCGCTCCGAAAGCTTGTGATTTCAGACAAACCTGTTGGACTATAACCTGGTGTCGTGTGATTTCTGAGTTTGTCCACCCCAGTCCAACACCAGCACCTCCAGGACATGGCTACCATCACTCTCACAAAGACAGAGTAAACTTGAACTTGGGTCCATGGTTTAAAACTAAAAAGGGTGGCACATTTGAAACGGAGATGAGGAGGAATTTCTTCTCTCTGATGGTTATTGGTCCTTGGAATTCTTTTCTAAGGAGGGTCATTGAATATATTCAAAGTTGTACTAGATTTTTGATCGATATGGAAGTCACAGAATTTGAGGACAGGCAGGAGGTAAAGTTGGAAGCCCAAACAGATCAGGATGATCTTACTGAATGTTGAAGCATACTTGAGGGGCTGAATGGCCTACTCCTGCTCCTGATTTGTAAGATCTTATGAAACGGATTCCCAAATCGTGAAATGGAGGTGAAGGCTTAAGAACAGTTCAGATCTTGCAGAGTTTTGGGGGCAGAAATGTTCAAGGTCTTTCAGGGTGGAAACTTCAAGATGGGCCAAATAGTTTTTCCTATATGTTTTCTAAAATAGCAACATGGGGTCTTTAGCATCTACTAGAACCATTAAAACAGGCAAACATGACTCCCTGGGTGTTGCAGTGCATTTGGAGCTCATGTTTCTGATGATGAGCAGGGACTTGCTGTCCTTAAACCCAGGGTTGAGAATATCTCCAACAAAGCCAAGTTGAAAGCATTGAGTGTCCTATATATAATCAGGGTAAGAGGCGCTTGTGGTGCAGTGGTAGTGTCCCTACCTTTGAGCCAGTACACCCTGGTTCAACTCCCACCTTGCTCCAGAGATGTGTCATACATCCCTGGACAGGCTGGTTAAAATATCTAGAATCAGGGCAGGATTATTACAAAAAATATAGTTCTTACCATCAACATTGATGTTAAAGGCCACACTGTCGAACTGATCTTTTGAGGTCACTTCACACCTGTAAGCACCAGCGATGGTCTTATCAACTTTAGTTATTGTCATCTCATAAGTGTAAATCTGTGGAGAGACAGTTTGTTACCTTAAGTAAGCTGTTCCACTGACAAATGTATATGCCTTTACAACTGCATCATCAGTGACTCAGTGGTTAGCACCGCAGCCCCAATACACCAGGCACTCAGGTTCAATTCCTGCCCAGGGGGCCTGTCTGTTTGGAGTTTGCACATTCTCCCCGTGTCTGCATGGGCTGGGTGCTCCGGTTTCCCCTCATGGTCCAAAGATGTGCAGATCAGGTGGACTGGCCATGCTAAATACAGGGGTGAGTCTGGGTGGGACTTTCTATGGTGGGTCTGCGCAGACTCGATGGGCTGAATGGCCTCTTTTTGCACTGTCGGGATTCTAAGATCTTTTTGATACAGGGGTGGTGATCAACATAATTGGGAGAAATTGTCAGAAAAGGTTGTTCTAATAGAGATAACCGTTTTGATTGGCTCAAAGACCAACCGCAGCTGCAGGAAAAAGCCAGGACAAATGGCAAGAGGCAAGTGGCCTCTTTCTGTGCTACAAACGCTGACAGCCGAGTCACCACACAGGCTGTGTGTCTCACCTTTGTCTTGCTGTCATACTGCTCCTTGAACTGGTACACTTTCCCAGCTTTACTGCCGAGATCCATCCATTTCCCTTTGAACCATTTGATGGCTGGCTTCTTCACAAGGTGGCTCGAGTCAACCTTAGCGACCAGACAGATACTTTGACCTGTTGAGCAAACGAAGAAAAGGTCAGGCAACTCCTCCCCTTCAGCTTGCTCTTGGTTTACTCCAGCACTCAGCAGGTCTCTCGCTAAATCCCAACCAGAGAAGAAAGTGGCGTTCCTCTACTGCAAGCTCCTGAACTTATGTCTGCAAATTTGATATTCCACATGACCCGGAGCGCAGTGTGGAAACCCCCGAAATTCTCCATCACAAAAACCACATTTCTACATCAGTAATCTCACCCCTCAGGTCTGCACTCCTGTTCCCTGCCCAATTTGACTATTCCTATCTTGGCCAGACTCCCATATTCCATACTCTGCAAACGTAAGCTCCCCCAGATGCCTGCTGCCTGTATCCTGACCCACATTCACTTCCAATGATCCAACACTCGAGAAGCTCAATGCCATCCAGGAAAAAGCAGCTCGCTTGGTGGGCAGATCCCAACGCCCGCCCCACCCCCGCCAATCCAACATCTTCCCAACACTCAATAACAACAGTGTAGTTCCATCTACAATATGCAGTGCAGAAATTCACCCAGGCTCCTCTGACAGTAGCTTCTAAAGTCACAACCTCTACCATCTCAAAGGGCAAGGGCAGCAGATACATGGTATAATGTCATCAGCTCCAAGTTCCCCTCCAAGCCACTCACCATCCTGACGTGGAAATATATCACCGTTCCTTCAGTGTGGCTGGGTCAGAATCATGGAATGCCCTCCCTGAGGGCATTGTGGGCATCCAGTGGTTACAAACAGCGGCTCACCACCAGCGACGGCAATTAGGGATGGGCAACAACTGCTGGTCCATCCAGCAACATTCACATCCCAGGAACAAATCATTTGGAAAATAACAAAAGCCCTGTGGTTAGTATCCTCGGCAACATAGCAACAGCTTAATTGTAAGGTGTTGATCTTCGTGGTCAAATCCCACTATGGGTTCACCCTTCTCTAGGTCTGTAACCCCCTCCAGGCCTGTAACACACGAAGTAACGTACTGAGCCAACTCTGCTTCACACCAAGAAAGTTCACCTCTCTTAAGCTGACACTGAATGAGAACTTAGGACCAGGAAGAATCCTCCCCAACCCTTCACCCTCCAATCCTCACAGTATCATGGAGGACAGTTTTCCAAGATTTGCACCACCTTGTTAGGCAGGTCGTGCTTCCCGATGGATAGCCTGGTTCTAATTTTACAACGTGCCCTTCACTCTAGATTCCACACATCTCCGCACCAAATGTAGTCATTTGTCTTCACGTGCAATATCAAACACTGGACATGCCTTGAAACGCTTCGAGCCTCTCCAACCGTTTGCCCAGACATTCAACATGCACAGACTCACCGATGCGAGTTGATATTGATTCCGGCTTCTCGATGAAGAGGCCAGTCAGGTTTTGATGTGCATCAGCAGGGGCCGTGTCTGCAAAATAGAGGAAAAATAAAACACTCACACACCTCAGGAGCTTGTGGCTTGTGAACAGTGGGCACTTTGTTAGACGGAGCTACCGCTAAGGGCCATTTACAATGAAACTGATGCACTTCCTGCAAAAATCTAGATGTCGTTATGAAGGTGGGCTCCCTGAAATATTAATATTGAATATCAATGACCAGAAGGCCTTGCAGTTCTTGAAAGGCACACTTTGCAAAACAGGAAAAGCTGGCTGCAGTGGGATACATTTGCAAAGAATACAAGCTAGTCAACAGGGGTCATGAGGCTTACAGCACTTTCTGAGGAAGGTCACAAGACCCCAGTTGGCAGCAGTAATAATGTTATCGGATTTTATCGCAGACAGCCAAAGAGATAACTTGTCTGCAGCAGCAGACTTTGTCCTCCTCCCACCCCTCCATCCCACCTCAATCAAAGCAAACCCACTGGAAAACTTCTTCACCTCAAGTTGAAAGTGCATAAATAAGCAAAGAATCCCTACAATGCAGATAGAGTCCATCCAGCCGAAACCAATTCTCCATAACCTCACATTTGCCATAGTTAACCCACCTAGTCTGCACACTACGGGCCAATCCAACTAACTGGCACATCTTTGGGCTGTGGGAGGAAACTGGAGCACTGAGAGGAAGCCCACGCAGACACGGGGAGAATGTGCAAACTCCACACAGACAGTTGCCCGAGGCTGGAATCAAACCCAGGTCCCTGGTGCCGTGAGGCTCCATGCTGCTCATGCCATAAAGGAGAATTCGAAAGCCACACCATAACTGATCCAGGATGCCACCTCAGTACCAACAGTCTGTGGGTGAAGTGACTTTGGCTGCAGACCAGAACATGGAACAACTTGAAAATATTCTTTTTTTCCGAATGTAAATGTTACTTGGCCAACATATTCTGTAAATAAAATTGTTAAGTTTTCTAGCTTTTTCCCTGACTTGGAGATTGTGCACGAGTGTGTGTGCACGAGTGTGTGTGCACGAGTGTGTGTGTGTGCACGAGTGTGTCTATGTATAAATGTGTACGAGTGCGTGTATGTGTGTGTGCGTGTGTAAGCGTGAGAGTGCGCGGGTGAGTGATTGCATGGGTGTGAGAGAGTGGGTGTATTTGAGAGTATGTGTATATGTGTGGGTATGGGGGTATGTGGGTATGCGTGTGTTGGTGTACGTGTGTGCATGTATGTGTGTCTGTTCATATATGCATATGTGCATGTGGGTGTGTGTGTATGCGGGAACATCCATGTGGTGTGGGTGTGTGGGTGTGTGTGTGCGGGTGTGTGCGTGGGTGTATTTTTCAAACCTTCAGTGAAAATCCTTACATCTTTGTTCAAGTAACTTGTAACATTCGCAGCCCAGGAGGAGCCTATTGAATCCATTATCTTCATACTGGTTTACAAAGATGTGGCTAGACTAATCCCATTTCGGCCCATGACCCTGGAGGCTATGATTTTGTTTGAAATAAACTTGCTTCTTATGGGACCAGGTTGACTGGTCTCTGAAACTGAGCTATACACAGCATGATTTGTACATAATTGGCAAGATCACCCTCCCTTTTTATATTCAGACTGTGTTGCAAACGGTGGAGGAGTCTGATAAGAAATGGGCATCCCTTCTACCTGGAGTGTAACATGTAGTCATTACTGATTTAAGCATTAAATCTCAATGAACGCCTGGGTTAGGTCATTGCATGGCAAGAATAGAGATGCAAAGTGAAGGGTCTAGGCCCGAAACGTCAAGCTTTCCTGCTCCTATGATGCTGCTTGGCCTGCTGTGTTCATCCAGCTCCACACCTTGTTATCTCGGATTCTCCAGCATCTGCAGTACCCATTATCTCTGATGCAAAGTGAGAGATAGTGTTTGAAGAGAACGTTGGTGTTCGTCAATGGGCTAGGATTTTTGATAAAGTGGGAGCATCATATCTGAAGCTGCTCAATGTCCCAAAGGATTATAAGTTATCATATGATAAAGTTGGGCTCAGCAAGAATTAGACAACGAGAGGAAAAATAAAGAAATTATAGAAATACTGGGCAGGTTCAGGGAGCATCAATGGAGAAAAAGAGAGGCAATATCTCAAGTTAATGTCATTCATCAGAACTGAAGAGAAATAGGGATTTCAGAGTTTTTAAGCCAGTGGGAATATAGAAAATAAGAGCAGGAGCCCTTCAAGCTTGGTCCTTCGTTCCATATTATCATTACTGATCATCTAACTCAGTGGGCTCTTCCTACATTCTCCCCATACCCTTTGATCCCTTTATCCCTAAGGACAATACCAAATTCCTTCATGTTTCGGTCTCAACTGCTTTCTGCACCAGAGAATTCCACAGACCCACCCCTGTCTGGTCGGAGTAGCGGGAAAAGGTTGCTCTGTGATTGGGTGAAGGTTAGAGGAGAGCAAATGAGCAGAGATATTAAAATGCAAAAACCAAGGAGCTTGGTAATGGGCGAGGTTAGCTCCTTGGAGGACGCCCATTCAGCTGCTGACATTGTAAAGGGTATTGGTCTCTGGTTTTGGAAGTGGCTGTGGGGGTTGTTAGTTATGGGTACAGTAAAGATACAAAGCCCCGGGGTGCTAATGGCATCTAATAGCGGGCACAGTGTGTTGTGAGGCGTGCAAATCTGGCGGGTTGAGCATAATTCCAATTTCAAATGGCCAACAGGACATGTTGGTTTGCCAGTCATTGGGATGTACAGGCTACATATCTGGCATCACAATGGCACTGAAACTCACAAAGCACATTATTCTTTAGGCAAATGTGATTGATGGCACTATCCTGTTAGTGGAGAAAGCCACTCGAGGGTTTACTGCAAAGTTGCCATTACTCAAATCTTTGAGGCATTTTCCTCTTCCAGGGTAGTTATTTCCAACAATCTGCTCGGACATGTTGGTATACTCCTTTGGGGCATGTGGGACTTGAAAGCTGACCTCCTGGCTCAGGGATAAGGACACTACCACTGCGTCGCAAGACCCTCTAAAACACAACTTGTACAATAATTAGCACTCATTGAGGGCTGGGGTAATCTAAGGTTGACTGGGCCCCATTGCTAATGTTGCAATTGCTGTGTCAAATGAGTGTGCATGCTCTAGTTGTTATTAAGAGCTAGATTTGCGGCACATCTAAACCAGTTTCCACCGGGTTTGGCAATTCCGCAGTAGGAAGAAGTCATGTATTTAAGCTGTATGGAGTATTATAAAGAAAGCAGTGTGATAGACAGGCTGGTTCCCTCTTTGCCAGATGCATGTTGACAATCACTAAATGGAATGGCTCAAAAAAACTCTTCCTTTCTCCAGTTCTGATGAAAGATCATCTCAATTTGAAACATTAACTCCGTCGTTATTTCTACTGTTGCTCCCTGACCTGCTCAGTCCATCCAGGAGTGTTCTTCCTTTCTGCTTTTATCTCAATTTCCAGCAGGATTTTGTTACGGGATGACACTTGACTTAGTGGGAAGCAGTTAGGGAATGGCCTGGGTGGATACATATTCATTGCGTGCATGAGCTTCCTGGGGCAAGACAGCTTGCAGTGCATTGGATTTAGTCTCAAAATACTTTTTTCAACTGTCGTCACTGGGAACTATAACTCACGTGGAAAAAGTCAGACGGTATTGTGGTTAGTAATCACAAGGTAAATTTTATTGTGAAGTTTGGGAGCCTTGTTGTCAAGACAGATTGAGAAGGGAGGCAATGGATCAGACAGATTAAGAGCAGGAGAGTGCCTGTTCATCATTCAATAAGACCATGACTGACCTGATCACAGTGTTCACACTATATTCCCACCCAACTCCTTAGACTCCCTCAATAAGCAAAAATCTATCGTCGCTGCCTCAAAAATATTCAACGATGCTGCCTTCAAGGCTCTCGAAGGAGAGAGAGAGATCCGGATTCATGACCCTCTCGGAGAAAGATTTCTCCTCATCTCTGTTTTTTGTGCCTGGCCTTTCATTTTTAAACTGTGATGCTAGCCCTCCGCGCTCTCAAGAAGGATTTGACGGCGGCGGACCATTTTAATAGGAACAACTTTCGCTGCCTACGGTCTCCAAAACCAGCAACTCGTCCCATTGCTTCATCTATCTTGAGGACAAAGATCAAACCCTGTGTGCCTCATGCCTCGAGATACCATCCAGACTGGACTTAGATAACTCTCTTTGCTCAAACACCCTAACCTACATCCACAGCCACTCTCCTGTCACATCACTACAGTCCCACTCTTTCATTACAGAGAGAGACGACTGGTAGTGAGTTTAGTCTGAGGGTCACCACGCCTCAGGTGGGGGGGGCAC
Organism: Ginglymostoma cirratum; assembly: GCA_024137785.1. Taxonomy (NCBI): domain Eukaryota; kingdom Metazoa; phylum Chordata; class Chondrichthyes; order Orectolobiformes; family Ginglymostomatidae; genus Ginglymostoma; species Ginglymostoma cirratum. Next base: position 12,565,255 of record JAHRHZ010000008.1, on the reverse strand, counting down.
AATGACCCCAGCCTCCATTGAACCAACGCTGTTAGTATCACTCTGCATTGCAAACCAGCAATCCAGCCAATGGAACTAACCAACCCTCATGTAACATATAGACAGGGTGCTCAGCGATGTTCTCACGGTCACACAATCACCTGAAGTCTATTTAAATGCAAATGAAAGACTCATGCAAATATTTCCCCTCTGGTTCAGGATGTGAATGAGCAATGAGTCATTTTGTTAGTGTGCTGGCATCAACGTTCTGACATTAAATTAAAAGACCGAGGTGTGACTTGCACTGTATCCAAATCCACTTGAATATCCCTCATTACATGTTTGTAGTGTTGATAGCGCAGTAATTGTATCTGTATGAGGGGTCTGAACTGTGGTTACCTTTTAATTACTTCCCTCTAGACCTTAATTCACAGCAAAATCCATTCACTGGACCTTTGCTGTGTTGCTTTGACTTGCCAAAATGGCCTTTTGAAGCTAAATGTTTTCTGCATGATGCAGTCACAGCTGTAATAGCACACGATAAACTAAAGTCTGATCTCTCCGAGATCAGATCCACCAATTCTCAGCCACTTCAGCTTAAAAGGGCCATCCTACTTTGATAACTGTGGCTTTGGAAAATGCTTGAGACTCAATGCAAAACTGCACAGGGAGGACTGAGATAACAAGGTGTAGAGCTGGATGAACACAGCAGGCCAAGCAGCATTAGAGGAGCCAGAAGGCTGACGTTTCGGGCCTAGACCCTTCTTCAGAAATGACTGCATTCCCCATGGGGGAGTTCTGACTCTGGGCATATTCTCTGAAAGGGAGTGCTGAGTTCAGTCCATATCTCTCCTGATTGACACAAACACAAAGAGAGAGTGCCGGAGAAACTCAGCAGGTCTGGCAGCACCAATGGAGAGAGAAACAGTTAACATTTCGAGTCCCATATGACTTCTTCAGAAGACTCTGAACAGTCAATTCTGAATAGTCATATCAGATTTGAAACATTAACTTTGTCTTTTTCTCTCTCTCCACAGATGCAGCCAGACCTGCTGAGTTGCTCCAGCACTTCCTGTTTTTGTTTCCGATATCCAGTATCTGCAGAATGTTGCTCCTCTCCTGAATGTTGTCAATGGAAATGATTCGGCCCATCATGTTGGTACTGGCCCTCAGCAAGTGCAACCCTTCCAGTCCTTCCATATCTGCCTTTTCCTTTGGTCCTGCCAATTTTATTGCCCTCATAGAATTGTCCAATTCTCTACTAACGTGGGACTGAAAGGAAGGTCAGCAACTAATAATATTAAGCCCGTTCTCTCTCCATTGATATTGCCCAAACCATTGTGTGAGTGTTTCAGCAAACACACAACGTCAGTTCTAAAGAGCAGTCATATTGATCTCAAAATGTTAACTGTTTCTCTCCCCACAAATGCAGCAAGACCTGCTGAGATTCTCCAGGATTTGGTACGTTTGTTTCAGATTTCCGGAATATTTTACTTTTATTTGAGCGTTTCCTTTTGCATTTCAGATGCGCAATATTCACAGTGTTTTGTACTTGAACAGAATCAGAGCGTGAGGAGCAACAATTATAAATCCCCAGCTCCAGGCTTTTCATTGTCAAGTGTCATTCCCAATGCAGGCCGTATCTTGAAGGTGGTGACCTGGAGCCACCTTTAGGTGATTTTGACACTGATGTTTGTGCAAATGTCAATACCCATTAACCTCCAAATGAACACATAGCGTTTAAGGTAGCACATGTGTGTAGATACAGCCTCAGAAATAAAAAAAGAAATTATTGGAGAAACTCACCAGGTCTGGCAGCCTCTCAGGAGAGTAAGCAGAGGTGACATTGAGTCCAGTGACCCTTCTTCAGAAAGTATTCTGAACTGTTTCCAGTTAGCTGTTCTGCTTTCCCTGTACAGATGCTGCCACACCTGCTGAGTTCCTCTAGCAATTTCGGGTTTTGTTTCAGATTTCCAGCATCTGCAGTTCTTTGTTCAATCAACATAGTCTCCCGTCAGACACAAGGTAAGAAATGGGAGTCAGCTGGCTGGACAGCTGGTTTGTGATGCCAATGACGTGGGTTCAATTCCCGCACTGAGGTTACCATGAAGGACTCTCCTTCTCAACCTCTCCCCACGTCTGAGGTGGTGAGGTTAAACCACCGTCAATCGCCACTCTCTAATGACAGAGCAGCCCTATGGTCCAGTAGGACCATAACGGAATAGAATAGAATCCCTACAGCGTGGAAGCAGGCCATTCAGCCCATTGAGTCAACACCGACCTTCCAAAGACCATCCCGCCCAGATCTGCTCCCCTACCCTATCGCTGTAACCCTGCATTTCCCATGGCTATTCCACCTAACCTGCACTTCCCTGGACACTAAGAGTAATCATTTAACCTGCACATCTTTGGACTGTGGGAGAAAACCAGAGAATCCAGAGGAAACCCCCACAGACACAGGGAGAATGTGCAAACTCCATACACACAGTCGTCCAAGGGTGGACTCGAACCCCAGGCACCTGGCGCTGTGAGGCAGCAGCGCTAACCACTGAATGACTTTACCTCTTACATGATATGACAATGGAAGGTCTCTCTCCCTGTCCCTACTCTCCTTCCTAGTCATCTCCAAGAGCTCCACTGTTTCAGCAATGGCATTCTACAGCAGGGAAAGAACCCCTTCAGCCTATTGTACCTGTGTTAAGTCTTTCATAGACTCATCCAACTGGTTTCATTCAATGTTAACTTTCAATAGGAAATTGGATAAATGCTTAGAAATGAAATAGAAATAAAACGCAGAGATACGGAGGAATGAGTAGACAGAGAGAAGCAAAACACATTAAGAAGCTCCTTCAAAGAATTAGGATGGATGTGACAACTAAACAGCCACCTCTGTTCTCTACGGTTCTTTTGGAATTTATCAGTGAGGCAAAAAAAAATTCAAAATTCTTACCATCTTCAGGAAGTTCACCGCGACTCTGTTCTGCAAAGGAAGGAGAAATACAGAAGTTATTTCAACTTATCAAAAAGGTCAATGATGATATTTTATACACTAAGAAACATAATTGAAGTAGACAACCGCAAAATGTTTACTTACCTTCAGCAGGGGCTTTGGTTGCAGCTGCAGGAAGCAGAAGGGGAGAATTAGTGTGGTTGCTTTTAAGCATCTTTTTGCTAACAATTTTATCCATCTTTTCTCCCTCATCTCCCTCCCTGGATCCATGGTCACACACCTTGCACTAAGGGTCACTATCCAACTGTCTCATGGTACGGGGCTTGGATAGGTCAGTTGGCAAGAGTGGGTGCAGGGGGAGACAATGGCCTAGTGGTATTATCGCTGGATTGTTAATCCAGAGACCCAGATAATGTTCTGAGGACCTAGGTTCAAATCCTACCACCGCAGATGGTGGAATTTGAATTCAATAAAAAAAAAAAAATCTGGAATTAAGACTCTGATGATGACTGTGAATCCATGGTCAATTGTTGGAAAAACCCATCTGGCTCACTAATGGAAAATAAAAAACAGAAGAGGTCCTTTGCAGGTCTGGGAGAGGGAGGCTCTGAGCTGGGGGAGTCTTGATTGTGGTGCCTGCGCATTGCTGCAAGTGTGGTTTCTGATGAAGGGTTTAGGCCTGAAACATCAAGTTTTCCTGCTCCTATGATGCTGCTTGACCTGCTGTGTTCATCCAGCCCCACACCTTGTTATCTCGGATTCTCCAGCATCTGCAGTACCTTTTATCTCTGGCTCACTAATGTCCTTTAGGGAAGGAAACTGCCATCCTTACTTGGTCTGGCCTACATGTGACTCCAGACCCACAGCAATGTGGTTGGCTCTTAACTGCCCTCTGGGCAATTAGGGATGAGCAATAAATGCTGCCTAGCCAGTGACGCCCTCATCCCGTAAATGAATTTTAAAAAATGGTGGCAAACCCATTGGGTTCCAGCACCATGTTGGCTGCTATAGTTCATGGATACCTCACATCCCCTCCTCCCCCCTCTGCCGGAATCAATTCTCTCTCTCTCTCGAATAGAGAAAAATGACTACAGCCCTTTGGGGACGATGACTGTTTATTTCATCCAAAACTCTGGTCAGTCAGCATCGACTGAGCATTCAACATTAGAAGGCACTTCCACTGCTTAGTCTCAGGGTATGTCCCCCCTACATACCCTGTCATGCCACCCACACTGCACCTAGTGGTGGGGAGGAGTGAGTGAGCTGATTAGACAGTGAACCACAGCAGAAACCTTGACCAAATTCCTGTTTCCCTGTGTGGAACTACACTAAATACCCTCTGGAAGCCCAAAAATACACAGACAATCCCCTGTCCAGCAAGTTATTGGAGCATCTTGGAAAATAAAACTCCATTATTCGACCATGATCTATTCCTCAAAACTCTCTGACCAGCTGGTACTAGAGAAGGGCTCAGTAATTATCTTTAATAATATTTTTATATATACTTTCAATAACTTTAGTAGCTTCCCCATACTCTTACGTTAAACAGGCAAATCTGTAGCGTGAACAAAAACAGAAGTTGCTGGAAAAACTCAGCAGGTCTGGCAGCATCTGTGAAGAAATAAAAAATCAGAGTTAACATTTAAGGTCTGGTGACCCCTTCTCAGGAGGTTCTGAGTTCTGAGGAAGGGTCACCGGACCCGAAACATTAACTCTGATTTTTTCCTCACAGATGCTGTCAGACCTGCTGAGCTTTTCCAGCAACTTCTGTTTTTGTTCCTGATTTAAAGCATCCACAGTTCTTTCAGGTTTTAAATCTGTAGAGTGACCCAGTCTAAGTCAAAGTGGCATTTATAATTATTTAAATCCACGGTTCCTTTGTAAGAAAATTTTGGAAAACCATATGGAGTAGTTTCCTGTCTCTGTTAAGGCTCTGGGATGAAAGCCAGCAAGTGCTATCTTAAGTCCCATTGTTTTCACCAGTAACTGTTTTTTCAAAACTTGTATGAAATCTCCAAATCTTGGGTCCAGGAGGGGTCAGTAAATTGCTGCTCTCATCACTGTTCGAATTTGTATTACAATTGTCGGCTGATGAGCACATTCACATGAGTACCATCAAACAAAACATACTCTGATTTTCTCTTAAAGCCCTTTATGATACATAGATACTGTCGAGCAAGGTCATTATTGATTGACCATCTGCAAAGCCCCTTGAGAAGGTGGTGGTGAGCCATCTCCCTAATAACTGAGCGACTCACTCAACCACTTCAGGTAGAACTTCAATGAGTTGACTACATGTTGAGGCTGTACAGGACATTGGTGAGGCCACTTTTGGAAATACTGTGAGCAGTTCTGGTCACCATGCTATAGGAAGGACATTATTAAACTGGAGAGGGTTCAAAAATGATGTACCAGGATGTTGCCAGGACTGAAGAGTTTGAGTTATAAGGAGAGGCTGGATAGGCTGGGACTTTTTTCATTGGAGCATTAGGAGGTTGGGGAGTGACCTTATAGAGGGTTATAAAATCATAAAGGGCATAGATAAGGTGAATAGCAAAGGTCTTTTTGCTAGGATGGGGAGTTCAAAACCAGGGGGCATATTTTTAAGATGAGGAGAAAGATTTAAAAAGGACATGAGGGACACTTTTTTTACGCAGAGTGTGGTTTGCATGTGGAATGAACTGCCAGAGGATGTGGTAGATTCAGGTACATTTACAACATTTAAAAGACATTTGGATAAATGATTAAGAAAGGTTTAGAGGGATATGGGCCAAACACAGGCAGGAGGGGCTAGTTTATTTTGGCAAACTTGTTTGTCATAGATGATTTGCAAGTAACACTCTGCGCTGTATGACTTCATGACTATACATTACATGTCAGCCAGATTGATTATGGACAGCAGATCCCGTGCTGCAGTTTTAATCTCTGCCTCCAGAAACACTGGTCCAAGATGCTGGATTATTTAGGCACATTCTCACGATGTTTGCCGATAGTGCTACCAGCACTTTTGGAAGTTAAGACAGGAAGATTCCTCGGTAGGGCACAAATTACCTCTGGGAATCTCCTAACATTTCCAGAGGATTTCTAGAGTACACCAGTAGATTGCTAACATTTGCAGAGTACCTCTCGGGGTGTGTTAGTCGTTCTATAGGAACGCCTAGAGCTTACCTAGAATTTACTAGGCACCCTTCAGGAGCATATCAATGTTTATAGATGGCCCAGAGGAGTGGGTCAGCATGTTAGGAACACATGCATTTCTGAATTCTATCCACACTGGGGGCAGGCTGTGGTTTAGTTGAACTGCCGCTGGCCTAGTGACCCAGACTAATGCTTCGGGGATATGGTTTTGATTTCTAACATCACAGCTGGAGGAGTTTAAATTGAATTAATAACATGGAATATAAGGCTAGCTTCAAATATTGTCAAAATCCAGCTGGTGCACTAATGTCCTTTAGGGAGGGGAGATCTGCCATTCTTGTCTGGCCAATATGTGACTCCAGGCCCACAGCAATGTGATTCTTAACCACCCTCTGGAACTGGCTAGCGAGTCACTTGGTTCAGTTAGGGGCAGGCAGCAAACTAAGGATTGCCTGATACAGAAATAAAAACGACCTGCATTTACCAGGTTTAATGTGGTAATACACCCCATGTTAATTCATAGCATTGCAATCAAAAGGTATTTGGACGGCTACAAATCCCGGCAAATTAAAGACCCTCTATTCCAGTGGAAGCGAGGGTCAAGGAATAGATAAATCAGCCTCTGAGGTAAGCTGTGACATCACGGTGGTCTCAGGAGTCATATGTTAGTTTTCCACAAAAGAACTTTGTCCCATTTCACTCAAAGTGTGCTGCTCTGGAGCCTCACCATCACGTACAATGCAAAAATAAGCAATCTTTACCATTTAGTAAGACACCTTGATCCGAAGTACCCACTGCAGTGTTTTAAAGGACAGTACAGAGGAGGGTGAGGGTCTGAGAAGGCCTGAGAGACAATCCCCAACCTCCAGGCCCAGACATTTGATAAACAGCGCTCAAAGGATCTCAGATACACTAAGTATCATGTTGGTCAGATCAGCTTGTTGTAGGTAGAAGGCAACCAGTCAGCTACACTCCCAGATGGGAACACCTTTCCATGAAAAGAATACAAGAACAGGAGGAGGACATTCAGCCCTTCAAGCCTATCCTGCCATTCCATTAGTGCTGAGCTTTGCTTTAACTCTTTTTTTTTTCCTTCCTACTACATTCCACATCTATGAATGTCATTGCCTAACAACAACTCCGACAATGTCAATCCCGAAAATTTCCAATTGTCCACAACTATCCAGTCTTTTTGGGAGAGAATTCTGGATTGTTCTACGGAGATGGCTCTACCATTTTGTTAAAGAAACAAGTTCTTACCTGGGGCTGCTGGTTCTGCAATTTTTTCTGTAATATAAAGAAATGAAACTGATTACTGAACAGACAACCTCAGTTAATACCCAGATCCCCTCGTGCTAGCAGAATAGGTCAGTGTGACTTGGCACAGCATTACATACCAGCTTCCTTCACCTGGAGTTCAAACTTCTCCTTCACCGTACCCACCACTGCCATATAAACAGAGTCATCTTGCTTGGCCAGGTCATTGATGGTCAACGTGTGCTTCTTCCCCTCTGCTTTGATTGTGTACTTGGGGCCAGCAATGAGATCCTTCCCACCTTTCTGCCATTTCACTTTCACGTTCAGCTTGTCCACCTCCGCCACAAACTCTGCCTTTCCGCCCACCGTTCCTGTCTGGCTCTGTGGCTTCTTGGTAAAGCCAGCTGCATCACAGAAGAACAGTACATCACCAAAAAGAAAAGAGGAAGGGAGACAGGCAAAGGCAGAGCAGAGAAGTGCACGAGCAAAACCCGTTGTTTTGAACTGAAACGGATTGATTAAATTGCAACATGGTTGATAGGTCATATGATCTCTGACTTAGTGGTTTCCCAGTATGGCCATGAATTCAGGATTCAGGATTGTAGTAGGGGCAGCATTCCCATCTATCTTTATAAAGGAGACAGAACCCATGCTATCGACAGGATACAGAGACACTGGAGAGGTGCAAAAATAGATTTACAGAGGTGAGACTCGAACTGAAAGCTTACGAATATCAGAGAAGGTCAAACAGGTTGAAGTTTGCAACAACGTAAGAATTTGGAGCAGCAGTAGACTATTCAGCCCATAGCCTGCTACACACTGTCCAGCCTTTCTAACCGAGCTGAAGCAAGTGTCCCAATAAATAACCATTTCAAACCCAGACACAGAAACTGCACCTCTCCAGCCAGTCAAAGTGTCAGGGCAATCACCTTGGAAAGTTGAAGTTATGGAACGTTTTTACATTTGGAAAGGTGTTGCAAAGAGCTTGAGGGAAGCACAATGGATTACCACAAAAACGAAACCTGGGGGTTATTCTGATACTGGGGCGATGACGTTAAACTCTATAATTCAGGTTGTGTGTTCACAAGACAAGCTGAAGGTAATCACCGGAGTTTCCAACCCTGAGACAGCTTGAGGAAAATCGCAGCAAAAAGTATTTCTCATGACAGGCTTCTCCCTCAGGAAACTGAGAAGTCCATATGGGGAATCATTTGAGAGGAAGGGGATGTAGCCATTGGATACAAAGGCAATGCATGGATTTGCTTAATTACAGATTTGATGTGCCTTTGAGAGAAAGCGTAGACAGATTCCTCCTTCATTTTTCCCTCTGTCATGTCTCCAGTGTTCTCTGGTTTAACTATGGCTCACACTCAGCTTGTTTCTCTTTCTTCGTAATTCTGCCAGTTCCTCCACCTGTCCTACATCTCTCCTGCTTTTTCATCCTATTCCACTTTCCCCCTTCCTCTCTCTCCTTCATCCTTCTTCATTCCCTTTCTCACGTTAATACTTTACTACAAGAGTGACAGCATTTCAAAAGGAACATCCTGGGCTGTAAAGTTAGGTCTTTTTTGTCTTCTTTTGAAAATCCCTCCACTCTTTCTGCTCCCTTTCTCTGGAATTACAGGCTCCTTGTAGAGTTCTGATTGTGGTGTAATGCCAGATGCCATTATGTGGGCAATGACCATATGCTCCTAACTAAGGCGTGGTGCCTTATCAAGCACCTTCTGAAAACCCAAGTGGCACGGTGGCTCAGTGGTTAGCACTGCTGCCTCACAGCACCAGGGACCTGGGTTCGATTCTATCCTCGGGTGACTGCCCATGTGGAGTTTGCACATTCACCCTGTTTATGTGTGGGTTTCCTCCCACAGTCCAAAGAGGTACAGGTTAGGGTAGACTGGCCATGGGAAATTGCCCATAGTGTCCAGGGATGTGCAGGCTAGGTGTATTAGCCATGGGTTGGAGGAAACGGGGGGGGTCATTGGAATACTCTTCAGATGGTTGGAGTAGATTTGATGGTCTAAATGGCCTGATTCCACACTGGCATTCTATGAAATAGGGATGGAAGGAGACCATTTGGTCTGCCAGACCTGCTCAATTATGGCTGATCTTTCCCACCCATATCCCTCAACTCCCAAAAGTCTGTCTATCCCAGCCTTTGACAGTGGCACAGTGGTAATATGGGTGGATTAATAACCCAAAGGCTCAGGTTAATACTGGGTTCAAATCCCACCAAGACAGATGGTGAAATATCAGTTCAGTAAAACCCATTTTGATCGACTGATGGCCTTTAAAGAAGGAAATCTGTCATCCTTACCCGGTATGGGCTATATGTGACTCCAGCAACATGGGTGTCCTTTAACTGCCCTCTGGTAAGAGCATGCCAGACACTTCAATCTAGAACAATTCAGGAAGGGGCAGCAAGTGTTGGCCTTGCCATCAATGCTGCCATCTCATGAGAACTAAGGAAACATTTACAATGGGTGTAAAGTGCTTTAGGACTGCCTATGGTGAGAAAACATAAATATTACCTTTCCTTCACTAACTCAGCTCAGTCTGGGCACAAAGATTGGCATCATCCACATGCCTGGTGAGCTTCATACCAGTTGGTGCCATATGGAACCATCATCATTTGGCAGAAGCCCATGGCTTTCAGCAGATGCCAGCACTTCAGCGCAGCACCAAAAGAGTGCAACATTGTCAGAGAAGCTAGCCTTTTAGGGTTCAGGTCAGGGGGGCCTAGCCTGTCCCAGGGACAGAGGAAGTTTCCATGTTCAGTGAAGGGCAAGGGACTCCACTGGTGCTTAACCAATACTCAAATAACAGCTCACAAACTAGTCCTTCACATCACCCGTGGGATCTTGCAGTGCATAAACTACCCTGCATTTTCCACCCGACATCTTGGAAATACGTTTCAAAAGGAAATCATTGGTCATTTAGCATTTAGCTCAAAAATAACATTGTGTAAAAATCAAGACCTGTCCTCCTCCTCTTTTTGTGTTGTTGATTTCTCTTAGAGTCTCTGTCCACTCTGTGTCTGACTGTTTCTGACTCACTCACTCTTTCAGTGGAACATCATATTGAGGTTGTACATTGGTGAGGGCACTTCTGGATAGGAAGGAAATTATTCAATTGGAAAGGATGCAGGAAAGATTTACAAAGGTGTTATCAGGAGTGGAGGGTCTGGGTTATAGGGAGAGGCTGAATAAGCTGGGACTTTTTCCACCGGAGCATAGGAGGTAGAGGGGTGACCTTATAGAGGTTTATAAAACCGTGAGGAGCATAGATAAGGTGAATAGCAAACGTTTTTTGCCCCCACGGTAGGGGGGTTCAAAACTACAGGACATAATTTTAAGGTGAGAGGAGAAAGATTTGAAAGGGACCTGAGGGACAACGTTTTCACACAGAGGGTGGTGCATGTATGGAATGAACTGCCAGAGGAAGTAATAGATGTAGGTACAGTTACAACTTTTAAAAGACATTGGACAGAGACATGAATAGCGAAGGTTTAGAGGGATATGGGCTAAATGCGGGCAAATAGGACTAGTTTAGTTTGGGAAATTTGGTCAGCATGGATTGGTTGGACCAAAGGGTCTGTTTTGTGCTGTATAGCTCTATGACACTCAATCACTCACGTTCTCTCCCCCTCTCCCTTTCTCATTTACTCTCCCTCTCTCTTTCACTCTACCTGTCACAAGCTACCTTGCCGTACTGACAGCTCAGTCACTCAGAGGATTTATAGCTGAGTGCTGGATGTAAAGCTGACTCAGGAACTGAACGGGCTCTGGTGTGCTGACTGCAATCTGTCGAAGAGCAACAACTCCAGTGATTTATGTCCCCACTTTAAACTCGATTTGCCAAGTCTGTCCTTATTTAAGTCAGGGACCCTTACAAATCAAATCTCAAGCCAAAGAAGGAACAGATGTCAGCTCCTTTGGAAATGTGATCCTGTTACACAGTCATAACTCACAGGGCGGGACAGTCTTTAAGAAATCTTTATGGGTTTCAGGTGTCAAATCGCTGTTCTGCATCCACTGGATCACTGACGATCCCAGCCCCCGACATTTACAAATAAAGTTAAATCTCATTAAAAGCATCTCCCTCGAATGTTATTGTCACAATTCAATCTTGTGGAACATCTAGAATTATGCAAACAAAGAGGTTTGAAATATACAAGAGTGTACCGTGAGGAAAGAGTCCATTCGTCCCAACTTGTCTATGCTATCACATACGCTCCGACAAACCCCACTGAGAATCACAATCTTACAGCACTGCAGTCCCTAATCTAGTCACTTTTCCCCATGTAAGTTCGAGTAGTCTGTCCAATTGCCTTTTATAATTCCCTGCTGATTCTCATTCCACAATGTTCTCAGGTAGTATTTTCACTCCATCTCGTTGGCTTTGCTCTTCCTGAACAGTCCCAAAGAGGGAAGGGAGATGTTGACTGAAACAAGGATATTCCAGTGAATAGTCCAGAAACTTCTGAACTGTCCCAAAAACAGATAGCATGGGGTCCTTTCGTTGCAGAACAAAGAACATTATTTCTAGTGGCCTGTATCCATCAGGTACACTGTATATAAAGTCAGTCCAGCAGATGAGAGGCCACTCAGCCTATGAGCCCAAGCTAGCCCTCCAGCAAGCAAGCAAGCCAGTCACTTCATTCCCCTGCTCTATCCACACCGTCCTTGGAGTTTTACTTCCCTCAACTGCCAACCATTTCCTTTTAAAATCATTCTTTGTCTCTGCTCAATCCACCCTCGCAGACAGTAAGTGCTTCGTTGTTAATACTCACATCCCATCGCGGTGTCTCTCTGTCAAGACATTACAGCCGCATCCCCGATGCTTGTACCATCAGAAGGTGGGAAAAGCTTCTCTTTGTCTAATCTTGTCCACCTCAATCAAATCTCTGCTCCGCTCCAAGGAGAACCAGATTCTCCAACCTTACCCTGTCATTAAATTCCCTTTCCCAGGAGAAATCTCCTCTGCATGCTCTCAAGGGCCCCCACATCCTCCCTAAAGTGTGGAGTCTACACTGGGTTGCAAGAGGGATTCAGTTCAAAAGCTGGGATTTCATATCGCAGTTATACAGAACCTTGGTTAGACCACATCTGAAGTATTACATACTGTTTTGGTCTCCCTATCTAAGAATTTGCCGTAGAGGAAACACAGTGAAGACCGATACTGGGATAAGTTGGACTGTCCCATGGGCCTGTGTGCACTAGAGTCGAGGAGGATAAGAGCAGATCTGATTGAAACATATGATATTCCCTCAGATAACAAGGTATAGAGCTGGATGTACGCAGCAGGCCAAGCAGCATCAGAGGAGCAGGAATGCTGACGTTTCGGGTCTAGACCCTTCTTCTGTCAGCTTTCCTGCTCCTCTGATGCTGCTTGGCCTGCTGTGTTCATCCAGCTCCACACCTTGTTATCTCAGATTCTCCAGCATCGGCAGTTCCTTTCATCTCTGTAATAATAGTCCCTCAGGCCCAGACAGGGAAAAGAGGACCCTTGTTGGGGAGTCCAGAACCAGGGGACACCATCCCAGGATATGGGGTAGACAATTTAGGACCGAGATGAGGAAAAACGTCTTCACTGAAAAGGGGAGTGAACCTGTGGAATTCTCTATCACAGAAGGCTCAGAGGCCAAATCACTGAACATAGCCAAGGAACAACGTGATATATTTTTAGATTTTAAAGAAATCAGGGAGTATGGGGCAGGAAGACGGCTTTGAAATAGAGGATCAGCCATGATCTTATTGAATGATGCAGCAGGATTGAAGGGCTGAATGGCCTACTCCTAGTTTCTATGTTTGTAGGAGGTTGTGGGCTCAAGGCCTTCAGTGTGATGTTTAATGTCAGAACAAGAGGAGGCCTTTCACACCGATTACGCCATTCAATGACATTCTTCAATTCCCAAAAACCTTGGATAACAAAGACCACAGCTAATCTCAGAGTCAATCTCCAATCGGTCTAGCTTGAATCGCTATTTGCTGAAGAGACTTCCAAACCTCTACCACCCTTCAGTTTATCCTGAGATCACTCCTACTAGCTCTGGTTCGATGATGACCCAAGTTTTAGAATTTCAATTCACTTGTTCCATCCATAGCCAGCTCCCTATTTGAGGGAGAGCTGGCCTGTCGCCATTTCTCAGTTAACCGCATGAAAACAAACAATCTTCTCTTTTATCACGTCGCAGTTTTTGGAACTTGCTGTGTTTCCCATAATAATCAAAGTGCTTAAATGCTTTGTAATTTCCTGAGACCAAGACAGATGCTATGTAAATGCAACTATTTATTTTCGTGACTCAAATGTTCTACTAGCAAGTGTTCTATCTTAATTTCTTCTCTTTAAAAAGACAAAAATGCACACAGTAGGAGTCAGGGAGTCAGTTAGGGGGCAGAACGATGCCACTTGGCCTATGGAATTAATGCCAGCTTTCTACAGAGCAATCCAGTATGTCCCTTTCCCCCTCTCTATCACTAAGGCCCTGCAAGGGTTTTGGTCTCTTTGCCCCTTCCAATTTCTTTTTGAAGTGACTCATCATTCAAGAGGGCTATATGGATGGTAATGGCGTGGGAAACTGCAGGAGATTGGCAAGGGAGCCATGCAGGTATGGTTGGTTGAATGGCCTCCTTCTGACTTAAATAATTCAGTAGTTGTCTCAGCATCAACTACTGTTGTGGGCAGTGAGCTGCAGGTCATAGAAACATTGACAGCAGGAGCATGAGTAGGCCATTCTGCCCATCAAGCTCACTCTGCCATCCAACAAGACCATCCTCTATCTCTAAGCCTGCTCTCTTCCCAAACCCCGCGATGCCTATAGTCTTCGGAAACATTGCTTTTATAAGTTAGTCAGCAACCTGGCCTCCACAGCTCTCTGTGGTAGAGAATCGCACAGGTTCATCACCAGTTGGAATACAGCAACAATAGCCCCAAACCCCACGGCACTCGCTCCAAACCTGAAAGAATGAGATGAAAGTAACAGCGAAAGATGAGAAAGAGTGGCATCAAAAAGGTACAGAAGGTGAGAAAGGAGGGGAGAGCCAGAGAAATAAAAAAGTGCACACAGAAACACAGATAGAGAGATAGAAACAGAATCAGAGAAATAGAGAAAAAGAGAGAAAAAGCGAAAGCAAGAGAAAGACGGAGTAAGAGAAAAGAAAGAGAGAAATAAAGAAAGAGAAAAAGAGAAGAGAAAGAGAAGGGAAAAAAGAGAAAGTGAAAAAGAGGGAGAGAGAGAAAAAGAGAAGAGTGAAAAATAAAATCGAGAAGAGAGAAGAGAGAAAAAGAGAAATAAAGAGAAATAGGGACAGCAAAGAGAGAGTGAGAGAGAACAACCCCACACACATGCACTCAATGAGAAATGCAGCTAGATAGAAAAGGATAGGAAGGGACACTGGAAAAGAGAGAAAGTCACAAACATTGTCAGACAGAGAGATGGAGGCACAGAGGGAGAGATATAGATGGAGAGGTATAGAAGGAGAGAATGGAGGTGCTACACAATTGAGAAATCAAAACTTGACTTGATGGGAGGAAAAGGGGAAAAGAAAAAGACGAGCATTAAAATGTTTTATGAGCCTTAAGTGTCTGTTGATGAGATTTAAGTTAGCGTTCCACTAAATCCTGTTAATTTATTTTCCAGTGACAGGGTGCAGAGCATTAAGAAACTGCTAGGCTAGAGCCACGCAGCTAGGCTGAGGGGAATGGAGCTGGGCAGCCTGCCCTATTAGGGCAGAGACATTGGTTCAGCCAACCCCCTTTTCCATCCCTTGCCAGGACTCAGGGACACGCGATGCAAATAAAATGATACCCTGCTGAAGTCTGTGAGGGCAGCAACCCGACACCCTGGGAGGCAGGCTCCAAATTAGCTCGGCAGCAGCTTTAAGATGACCTATCACAGGCAGCTGCTATTTTAAGCTGATCCTCCGAGACTGTCACTTTAACCCCTTGAGGCGTTGGGAGCGGGGTCACTCATCTAAACCCCTTCCATCCCTCAGGGAGTGTGCAATAGACAGCCTCGTCTTCTTCGGATGAAGGAGCTGAATAGGTTTGTGGCTCTGGAGGAGAGTGCAACGTCAGGTGAGGTGGAAAAGATGAAAAGTTGGAACACACTGTCCAACCCCACCAGCCCCCCACCACACCCTTTAAAGATCTCAGGACGTCCCAAAGCATTTTGCAGCTTCTGATGCCCTTTTGAAATGCAGAAAAACGGCCAGTTTTCCCACAGCAAGCTCTGACAAACAGCAATGTGACAGTGAACAGGCGAGCAGGTGGCCTGGTAATCCACAGTCCCAGCCTAATGCTGTGGGGAAACCAGCTTCAATCTCACAGTTGCAGCTGATGGAGCTTTAATTCGATTAATTAAACCAGGACTTATCAAGACTCTTACGGCATGGTCCTCAGAACTCTGAGCAAGGGTCACGGGACCCGAAACGTTGACTCTGTTTTTTCTCTTCACAGACACTGCCAGACCTGCTGAGATTTTCCAGCAACTTCTGTTTTTGTTCCTGTGTCAATAACATCTCTGATTGGAAAATATCTAGAAGAACTAAAATCAAGTTGTGAAAATAAAACTAGATCTGGAATTATTAAAGCTTGATAATGGTGAACCATCACGGATTGTTGTAAAATTGGGTTGGGCTGAGGGTTATTGTGCTTTGATGTCCCTTTAATGACATGTGACCCCAAACCCACAGCAATACGAGTGGTTCTTCACTGTCCTCTCTTAAGTGGGGCACTTGGTCCAAAGGTGATTAGGGATATGGGGCAAATGATGGCCCAGCATTAAATGAAAAACGTCCTTAAATATTGTTGTTCCAGGGATAAACATTGAGCTGGACACTGGAGTAGTGTCCAGGGATGTGCAAGCTAAGTAGATTAGCCATGGGAAAGGCCCGAAACGTCAAGTTTTCCTGCTCCTATGATGCTGCTTGACCTGCTGTGTTCATCCAGCCCCATGCTTGTTATCTCGGATTCTCCAGCATCTGCAGTACCTTTTATCTCTAGCCATGGGAAATGCAGGGTTGCGGGGATAGGGATGAGTCTGGGTGAGACACTGTTCGGAGGATCGGTATGGAGTCGATGGGCCGAATGGCCTGCTTCCATGATTCCTCCCTCACTCATCTTTGAAATACAGTAACAATGTGATCGCTCGTGTTTACCTGAGTGAGCAGATCCTTGGCTTAATACCTCATGTAGGTGTGTCCCAAACAGCTCAGGGTGCAGACAGAATGGACAGGAGGGGGGCACAAGGTGGAACTATCCCAGCCCCAAATGCAAGTGGGTCAACATACAAACAAAAAGAATCAAAAGGGTAGGAATTGCTTTTACGGCTTTCTGGCATTTACATCTGGTTATATGACTCAATATGGACGAAGAGTGCTCCACAAGCTAAGAATGGCACCAATGGAGTTCAGTGCTGACTGAAGATAAGTTACTTTTCTGCATTTGCCCAAATCTACCTAGCCTTAACCAGAAACTCCTCAGGTGGGGCTGAGAAATTATTTCTGCAGTTGAGGAGGAGGGTGATTATTTATTATCGATACTGACTTTTAAAACAAAACTATTCAAACTATTTAGAATTGGAGTATTTTCCTGGACAGTTCCACGAAAGGGGAAAGCCGCGTTGAAAACGAAGGGTGGAAGGCAACAGTTATAGGTTTTATGAGGAAGCAGAATTAAGTATGTGCCTGACAGTATCTGTAAAACGGGAAATAGAATTAATGTTTGAAATCTGATATGACTCCTGTCTAGTTCTGAAGGGTCACTGGGCTCGACATATTAACTCGTGTCTTTCTCTCTCCACCGATGCTGCCAGACCTGCTGAGTTCCTCCAGCACTCACAGCCTTTGTTTTCAGGTTCCCAGCATCCACAGTATTTTGCTTTTAATTATGAGTCTCTCAGTTTCAGTTGATGAGAATCTAATCTTTTTTTTAAGAGGGTTTGAGGGGTTGGCAAAGAATACTCAAAACACGAATTACAATAACGCCCACACCTCAAAAGCAAGTGTAAAGCACTTTGGGAGTGTCAGAGGTTGCAACAGGCACTATATAAATGCAAGTTCACAAAAGCAGTTAGTACCCCTGCCAACTGCCATCTCATCTTTTCCTCTTTTGGGATTTGCTAACCAAATGGGCCCTCTATCAATGTGGCATTGTGGGGCCTGGGTAGATAGTTAATACTGAGGCGGGGGGACAGGGCAAAAAGGTGCGACAGTTTGGTTACAGGTGGGGGTGTTGTTAATTTTTTTGGACTGAGAGGTCATGCGCACTGGATGTCTGGCTGCTCTTCACATAATCTCCCCGAACACACCCTCAAAAGATAATTATCTTGTCACTGTCTAAGATTTGATATTCTAAAGGGGCTTCTGGCACTCTGTTAGACCTCCCGAACAGACCCTACTGTACAGACTTTTGCGGTTCACCCCAGGGGCAATTAGGGACGGGCAACAATTGCTTCTTAGAAAAGGCTAAGCCTCTAACTGCCAACATACCGCACACCATGTGAAACTTTCCAAACATTCCCCTTCTTAATCTCAACAACAGTCCCCACTCCTCTCCTCCCAACTTAACTTCTCATATTCAACCTCTTCAGGACTCTCAAATATTCCAATTTAAATCGTTTTTTCCCCATCTTTGAAGTGTGGGCAGCTAAAACCACAAAAATAATGTCGTTGTGGGAAACCCAACGGGGATCATAGACCAGAACAAGAGGTCACTTGGCCCACAGTCTCTGTGCCGGCTCTTGGAAGGATTGACATAATGTAGTCTCACGGTCCACATGCTTCTTCAAAGACTCTTCCCTTCCCTTCAACTGTACAACAGTATCTGCCGCCCACATCAGGCAGCACATCCCAGTTCACAAGAGAAAGCACCCATCACATCCTAAACTGTCTGCAATCACCGTGACAGTTCCTGTTTTGCAAATAATGAAACGAGGGCAGACTTCAGTTTGCAAACATGCTTAAAAGCAACATTCCCTTTAACCCCATCGGCGCCGAATTCAATTTGCAGCTCCACTCCTTCCAAAGAAAGGGGGTGAGTGGGAGGAAATTGTTGTAAATGATGGAAATTGACAAGAGAATTTGTGAAAACTGCAAAACGCACAGTCACCTTTAAAATGTTTCAAAACTTGCAGCAGCTTCAGAATTTATGGAATGCAAAACATAAACATTTCTCTTTATTGGAATTCAGATTTAACCTTAAAATAATTTGCATTAATCCTGTTTGACAAATAACAGCACATACAAAAAAAGGTTTTTGTCATGTTTAAAGTTTGCAAACTGTTTCTCTAGGGAAGTGAAGCAGCATTTCCCTGGGAGCCCTGGTTACTCACCTGGTTTCTTCGGCTCCGGCATGGTGTGTGGTCTCGGTGCTGCTCCGCTCCCACTGAGCTCCGCTCTGGGAGATAAGAGCCTTTCACATCAGAGAGAGGCTCCCGGCCACTCGGTCCCCTCCCCCGGGTCCTGCTAGACAGCAGGGGCAGTCCCCTAGGGAGGGGCTCCTTTCTAGAGGGATCTGTGCCAGACTCAGAGAGGCTTTTGGACAGAGAGAAAGGAAGAGAGTGTTCGAATCACAGACCATTCAGCCCATCTTTCCAATCTCCTACCTTTTCCTCACCATTTCTGTCCATAAAAAAACTATCCAATACCCCGATAAAGGGTCATCTAGACTCGAAACGTTGGCTTACTCTCTCTCCTTGGATGATGCTTGGCCTGCTTGATTTCCAGCATTTTTTTGTTTTCAGTACAGATTCCAACATGTGCAGTAATTTGCTCCTCCATCCAAATCCTCTCTTGAATGCCTCACTTGAACCACATTTCCAGGCAGTCCACATTCCATTCCCTAACTACTCACTGAACGAAAAAGTAATTTTTCTCACATCACTCTTGCTCCATTTGTACATCACTGTATCCTTCTTGCTGTTTACCCATAACTGGAAACAGCTTCGTCCTCTGGACTCTGTTCAGCCCTGCTCATGATTTTGAAAATCTCTATCAGATCTCCTCTCAAGTTTTCTCCTCTACCAGGACAAGGCGCAACTTTTACACACAGGAGGTGGTTTGTATGTGGAATGAAATGCCAGAGGAAGTGATGGATGCAGGTACAGTTACAATATTTAAAAGACATTTGGACAGATACATGAATAGGAAAGGTTTAGAGGGATATGAACTAAACGCAGGCAAATGTTCTGAGGAAGAGTCACTGGACCCAAAACATTAACTCTGCTTTCTCTCCACAGATGCTGCCAGACCTACTGAGCTTTTCCAGCAATTTCTGTTTTTGTTCCAGACAAATGGGGCTAGTTTAATTTGGGAAATCTAGTCAGCATGGGTGAGTTGGAATGAAGGATCTGTTTCTGCACTGAATGACTATATGACTCTATTCTTCAATCGATGCTGTATTAAGCAGGCCGGCAGAGATGGAATCTGATCATGGGTACAGTACAAAAGGAGGGCATGTGACCTATTGGGTCTCGGTCTGCTCTCTCAACCTCAATTCTTTTGAAATCTTTCTCCCCACAACCTTGCACATTCTCCCTCAGCCACAGAATCACACAGTCTTGTTATGGCACAGAAGGAGGACATTCAGCCCATCCTGTCTGCATTGGCTGTCCAACGATGATTATGGCCCAGTGCCATTCTCCTACCCTCAGCCTTGCCTGTTGACTCTCTTCAAATATTCACCCTGTGCCCTGTCTAATTCCTCAATCGTCTCTGCCCCCACCACACTTCCAGGCAAGAACCCCTTTAAATCTGTGCCCTCATATTCTTGATCCATCTAACAGATAACAATCTTTTTGCCTATTGAAAGAAAAAGAGAAATTGCTGTAGAAACTCAGCGTCTGTAGAGAGAGAATCAGGATTAACATTTCAAGCCCAAAATGACTCAGCGTCGAAGCCCTCTTCAATGTCTTGGTTGAAGCTGCCTCTATCAGGTTTAGGGTGAGAGAGGAAAGATATAAAAGGGATCTAAGGGGCAACTTTTTCACGCAGAGGGTGGTACATGTATGGAATGAGCTGCCAGAGGACGTGGAGGAGGCTGGTACAATTACAACATTTAAAAGGCATCTGGATGGGTATATGAATAGGTAGGGTTTAGGACGATATGGGCCAAATGCTGGCAAATGGGACTAGATTAATTTAGGATATCTGGTCGGCATGGCGAAGTTGGACCAAAGGGTCGGTTTCCATGCTGAATATCCCTATGACCCTATATGGTGGAACACCAACACACTGGGTTAATGGAGATATCTCAGATACAATCACAGTCCTACAGGGGAGTCTCCCGTGTAGCCTTTGTAAAAACAATGCTGTTGGTGCCGCATCAATTTAAATAGCTCTTGACAGCAAGGTACCCTCGGTCATTTAAAAAACTTACTGGGAGTTCGTGTTGGGAATTTGGGTTTAAGGTTGAGTCTGTGCTGAGTTACAGTGAATCTAACCGCACACAGTTGACAACAGTCTGGATCTGGGACACATATTCTTTCAGTTTCAAAATTTCCTTCAGAAAATTGCTGGAAAAGTTCAACAGGTCTGGCAGCATCTGTAGAGAGAAATCAGAGTTAACGTTTCTGGTCCAGTGACCCTTCCTCACAGCTGGGGGAGTTCTGAGCTTTTCCAGCAATTTCAGTTTTTGTTTCTTATTTCCAGCATCTGCAGTTCTTTCGGTTTTTATTCCTTCAGACTATTCAGATTTGAAGAAGGGTCACTGGACTCAAAACGTTGACTCTGCTGTCTCTCCACAGATGCTGCCAGGCCTGCTGGGTTCACCAGCAATTTCTGTTTCTGTTCCTTTAGACTGCCCTCGCTGACTTTTCCTTTTGCAAAAGAGAGAAATGGCGCCACCCAATGGTGCAGTGGGTAAAGGCACCATCTCAATGAGTATCAAGCATTCATTAATCCGTCTGTGGCGTATTAACAGATGACAGGCAGGCAAGCTGGGGAGGAACAAATATTGTAGCTTCAAAGGGAAAGGAGTAAAAAACAAACAACCAGCTGACCATTTCTTATTACTTCACTTGCAAAGGATGTGTGTACGTATGGAAGCTTGTGCATTTTTAAGCATTAAGATGTAGCCGCAGAATGACTGATCTGATAATCCTCAACTCCACTTTCCCCGATAACCCTTGGTTCCCTGACTGATTAAAAATGTTTATTTCAGCTTCAATTTTTGTGTCTAGGAGTCAGCACGTGCAAGTCTGCAGAGTATGCACACAAAGTAATTTTGACTTATATGTTCACAAGGTGTGGGTACTGTTGGCTGGGCTCAGCATTTATTGCCCATCCCTAGTTGCCCCTGAGAGGGTGCAGATGAACTGCCTTCTTGAATTGGTGTAGAAAGACCTACAATGCTGTTAGGGAGAGAGCTCCAGGATTTTGACTCAGTGACACTGAAGGAATATATTTGAGTCAAAATGGTGCGTGCGTGTCGTGGAGGGGAATGTGCAGAGGTTCCATGTATCTGCAGTTCTTACTCTTCTAGATGGTGGAAGTCGCGAGTTTGGAAGGCTCTGCCCAATGACCTTTGGTGAATTTCTACAGTGTATCTTGTACATAGTTCGCACTGCTGCTGCTGAGCAGCGGTGGCGGAGCCAGTTACAAATCTGGTGTCAATCAAACAGGCTACTTTGTCCTGGATGCTGTCGAGCTTCTGCAGTGTTGGTGGTGCTGACTCATCCAGGCAAGTGGGGAATGTTCTATCACAGCTCCAACCTTGTAGATGGTGGACAGGCTTTGGGGAGTTGAGAGGTGAGTTACTTGGAGCGGGGCTTCCAGCTTCTGACCTCCTCTTGTAGCCAATATGTTTATGTGGTGAGTCCAGTTTAGCTTCTGGTCAATAGTATGGTTTGATCAAGAATAGACTGATTGGCAGTCCAGCTGTTTGAGATTTGTTCTGATTTTTTTTCAGAACGTGTGTGTAATTGTCAGTGTTTCTGGGTAGATGCCAGTGCTGTAACTGTCCTGTTACAGCTTGGCTTAGAGCATGGCAAGTCCTGGAGCTCTGGTCTTCAGTACAATTTCAGGAATGGTGGCAGGGAGAGTTGTTGAATTGGGTACCACCATTCACAACAGAATGTGACAGGATTGCAGAGCCCAGACCTGACCGATGTGTGTACACACGTGCCCATCCATGTAAAAACTGAAAAAGCTGCGGATGCTATAAATCAGTAACAAAAGCAGACGTTGCTGGAAAAGCTCAGCAAGTCTGGCAACATCTGTGAAGAAATGTTAACTAATTTTTCTTCACTGATGCTGCAGACCTGCTGAGCTTTTCCAGCAACTTCTGCTTGTGTTGCCCATCCATGTATGTCTGTACATGTATGTCACTGTGTCTGAGGGCATGTCTGTCTGTGTGTGTGTGTGTGTGTGTGGGGGGGGGGGGGGGGGTATGTGAGAGAGATAGGGTTCACACAGATGGGGAATGTCATGTTTAGAGAAAAACAGCCCTGAGGTTTGTATCTCCATCACACAGACGGTGCTGCAGATGGGAACAGAACAAACACTAGTCCCCTCAGCACCTTAACTGAGGCTGTGAACAAAGAGTCAGAATCCCTGAGTGTGCATATGTAAGCTCATGTTTGAAATTGTGTTAAATGCCTATGAGCTTCTGTATGTGTTTGTATGTGTAAACTTGTGAGTGGATGTTTATAAACCACGTGTGTAAAGCTGTGGGTTTGTCTGTGGAAAGCTGTGGGTGGGCATTTATAAACCCTGTCTGCGTAAAGCTGTGGGTAAGGGTAACTCACCTGTGCAAGGCTATGGGGAAGAAAGCAGACAGTTGACACTAGGTAATGATGATCATTTGAAGAGACAGTTCAGATACGATGGGCCAAACAGCCTCTTTCTGTGCTGGAACAATTCTGAGATTGAGTAAGTTCACCAGGTCCTCAACACCTGTATAATGCCAAAGGCCTGGGTAATATTGCCCCCTGCTGGATATCAACCCCAAACAACACAGGCAAAATCTGTCAAAAACCTTTTTCTGAAAATGCTTCTTCCCCAAGAGTGAAGATATTGTTTCAGTGAATCCTGATTTTGGGAACAGTTGTTCAACTGAGCTGTCTAAATGACATACCCCACCCTGAACTGAGTTGCATTCAGAACTTCGGCACATTGAAGGAAATGAAAGGGGTCTTTCTGCACTGCACAAATTGATAGTCCCAGCTCAGAAACACATTCCCTTCAATCTCACTATGTCACCCAATCTCACCATAGCCCTCCATCATTAACCACAGCATGGATCCAAGGATGAGGAACATCAATAATACGGATATAAACTGGCAACACTGGGACCTTGTTTTCTTGGGGAGGGAAGGTTGAGAGGAGATTTGAGCGGGGTGTTCAAAATCATGGACAGTGTAGATAGGGAAATGCTGTTCCTGTTGGTGCAAGGATTGAGTAGAGGGCACAGACTGAATATGATTGGCAAATGAAGAAATGTGTGATAGTGGAGGGGTGGAAGAATTTTGTTTTGTTAAGAGTGGTAAATCTTTGGAATTCTCCAGCCCCAAGGGCTGTAGAAACTCAATCATTCAGCATGTTCAAGTCAGAAATCAATAGATTTCTAGATACTCAAGTTATCAGGAATATGTGGATAGTGTGGGGAAAATAGCACAGGGATAGATGATGAGCTATAATCTAGAATGATGGAGCAGACTTGAGGGGCCCAATAACCTACTCCTAATCCTAATTCCTGTGTGACACAAGGAGAAAAGCTTTCACACGGTGAGTGGTTAGGTTCTGGAATGCACTGCCCAAATGTGTGGCAGAGGCAGCTTCAATCATAGAATCTAGACAATTATCCTGAAAGGAAGGACGTGCAGGGTTACAGGGAGAAAGCAGAGACCGGCACTAGGTGAATTGCTGGGAGAGTCAACGCAGGCTGTGCTGTAACAATTCAGTGATTCAGAGTGACCCTTGCCAGGTACTCAACAATAAACCTCAATCTTACCATACCTGTCCAATAATTACCCCCAAACCCCTACCATAACCCCAAATAAATTCCTTGATCCCAACAGAAACCCCAATAAACATCATTATCTTCCTGTAGCCTCTAATAAGTCCTTTATTCTACCACAGATACCCTCTGCACTGAAACGGTCATTGTACTAATTGTGGGTTCCATGTTGTTCTGTGACTGCCTCTCTCTGGTTTTCCTGAGTAACCTCTGTCCCAAATCCATTTCCCCTTTGCATGTAGAGCTTTCCCGCTGACTTCGCTAATCAACCCCAACTTCCTCATTTCGAAACTCGTGATGCTTGGTTTCAGAGTCCTTGCACATCTTAAACCTATACTTTCCCATTGCCCACACCAACTGCTTTCAACAAAACAGGATCCCTGGAGGGAAAGAGGGGGAGAAAGGGAGTAAAGGGAGGGAAGGGGAAGAGGAGGAAGTGGGGAAAGTATGGAAAGAAACAGATAGGGAGGAGTGGGGAGGACTGGGGAAAGACAGTGACAGTGGGGGAAGGATCAGATTGAGCTCTGATAGCGGAGGGTCTGCAGAATTTATTGGATTAAACGCAGGACAGCACATAAACCAAACTGGGCCTTGGTAAACAGACTCGAGCAAAAGAATCAAAGATTAAAAGATCATCTTCAGCCATCTTCCCCACCATTCTCCATTCCTAGCCTGCACACCAACCTCAAATGCCTTCCTTGTATGAAAATTAGGACCGTACTGTTAAGAACACAGGGTGAGACACAAAGGGATGGTGGTTTTCTCTGGGAGTGTGCCAATGTTTGCAACTGCTTTCTCCCCTTCCTTCCACCAACTTGTTGATAAAGTCAGCTGCAAGAAATGAAGGGAGTTGAAGGCTGCAAACAAAATATGGAACTGTGATGGTGGCATCGTGGTAATGTCACTGAGCACTGGGAATGTGGGTTCAAATCCCGGGTGGAATTTAATTTCTGTTAATAAAATCTGAAATATAAAACTATCCTTATCCCACCCAGTCTGGCCTAAATGTATCTCCAGTCACACAGCAATGTGGCCTCCAAAATGGCCCAGTGGCCACTCAATTCAAGTATTTACAGAGGGTCACCATGGGTCAGCTATGATCTCATCAAATGACAGTACAGTATCGAGGGGCCAAATACAGTTCTGCTGCTCCTAATTCTTACATTTGTTAAATAAAAGGAAGATTGATGTGCAGAGGAGCAAACAAGTCTGTTTCGTGTCTCTCTGAGTGACTTTCATTTGTAAGATAAGATAAAAGTTTACAAGGTAACAGTGATCCTACCTTTGTGTGTTGAAAAGAATAACAAAGATCAGCTGTGAAAATTTAGAGGATTTTTATTTTCCTTTTTAATTCTGTTCAACAGCCAAACGTCCCACAACATCTGGCCCTGATCTGTTAGTATCAACTAACTTTTCTTCTATGTACATTTATTTACATGAGGGTTTGTTGTGGGGATAACGGTACGTGCAATTGCTGGCACCCAGCACCTTTGTAGCGCCAGGTGTCAATTGGCAGACTAGACTTGGACTGCCGGACAGACATGCATACTCTCACAATCGACACACATACCACACAAACACGTACTCATTCACAACTTAAGCACACCCCCCTCCTCCACACCCCACACTCACACCCCCCCCC
>JAHRHZ010000008.1:12467823-12534333 GCA_024137785.1 Ginglymostoma cirratum | reverse complement strand
ATGCTGCTTGGCCTGCTGTGTTCATCCAGCCCCACGCCTTGTTGTCTCGGATTCTCCAGCATCTGCAGTACCTTTTATCTCCTTTGCATGTGGATTGTCTCAAAATTCTGTTTTCCCTGCCCCCAAAAAGACAGAGGAAAACTAAAATAAAAGCTGGAGTTCTGAAACGAAAACAGAAATTGCCAGAGAAACTCAGCAGGACTGACAGCATCTGCAGAGAGAGAGAAACAGAGTTGGCGTTTCGAGTCGGGTGTAATTCTTCTTCAGAACTGCGTCATCAGCGTTGTGCATTCTTCAATTCTGTAGAGGAATCGTATTGGACTCAAAACATCATCTTTGCTTCTCTATTCTCTAGCTGTCACTTATCAAGACCTTTATAAAGGTTCGCCTTAGCAGCCCTGCATGTTTACTCAGTGCTCCTATTTATGATACTCAAGATTCATTTGCTCTGCTAACCATTCTTTCACTATAGTACGTTGCCCCACTCAGTTGACTGAGCGACTGGTTTGCGATGCAAAGTGACATCAACAGCCAGGTTCAATTCCTGCATCAGCTGAGGTTACCACCTTCTCAACATCTCCCCTCACCTGAGGCACGGTGACCCTCAGGTTAAACATACCATCAACTGTCTCTCACTCTCAAGGGTGATCCTACGGTGACTTACACCTGCCTTACGTTCTTTAAAGATCAATTCAGAAGAACGTCCAGGTCCTTCTTTCCCTCCACACTCTAAAACTGTGCCATCAGGTAGATATGGCCAGTCCCCTGTCCTTCTGTCAAAATGCATTAGTTAAACTCCATCTGCCACTTGTCTGCCCATCCTGCAGGCCTGTCTACGTCAATTTGCAGTCCAGTAGTAACATCGGCACCCTTTGCCACACAGCCAAGGTTTGTACTTTCGGCAGATTCTGAAATTTTACCTGATTGTAGTCCTCCTCCAGTGGACAGGTGGTATGGTTTGGCAGTGAGGGGTCTGGGGTGCTGACGACCTCCAGTGGGAACTGCGGGTACAAACTCTGCAGGTGGGAGACTGCCACATTCTGAAGCTGAGTGAACTGCCCACCATCAAAATGATCATAGCTCAGGCTGTGATGTTCAGAGCCCGTCCAGTAATGATCTAAACACAGAGAATCAGCTTGTTAGGAGTGACACCTTGAATATTTCTGGAACATTACTGTCCTTAGACCCTGTGCTTACTCTCTTCAGCCACCTCCAACATCAGTCAATAATTCAACATGCAGGCTACAATACAAACAGGATTAAACGGGGTATCTGAGAGGGTGAAGAAAACAATGTATGCACTTTGAAACAGAATTTGCAAGATATTATTTTTAATTTTTACAGGATGTGGCCATCACTGGCTAAGCCAGCATTTATTGCCCATCCCTAATTGCCCTCCAGAAGTTGGAGGACAGCTGCAGTCCATGTGGTTCAGGGACATTCTTTATTCTGTTAAAAAGGGAGTGCCACGATTCTGACCCAGTGAGAGTGAAGGAATGGTAATTTACTTCCAAGTCAGGATGTTGGGTGGCTTGGAGGAGATGGTGGTGTGCCCATGTGCCCTTCTCAATGGTAGTGGTCATCGGTTTGGAAGGTGAGGAAGGAGCCTTGGTGAGTTGCTGCAGTGTATCTTCTACATGCTACACACCACTACTGCTGCGCATCGGTGGTGAAGGCGTGAATGTCGAAGGTGGGGGATGGGATGCCAATCAAGCAGGCTGCTTTGGCCTGGGTGGCATTGAGCTTGAGTGCTGCTGGAGCTGCACTCATCCAGACAAGTGTATGGCACTCTGTCATACTCCTAACCTGTGCCTTGTAGATGGCAGTCAGTAACTTGCTGCAGAATACTCAGCCTCAACGTGCTTCATGGCCATGTTATTTATGTGGCTGCTCCGGGTAACTCTGATGGATCAAAAGGGTGCTGTGGGAAATGGCGATGATAATGCTGTTGAATGACAATCTTCTCGAATATAGATATGGTGTAACTTGTTGCTTATAATGTGCAAAATATTGTCTCCCTGGATTATTAAATAATTAAATGAATAAGGAAGTCACATCAAATTTATAACAGAGACACAGGCCATTTGGATCAGGTCTGTGTCATTGTTCACGTCCAACTCAAGACTCCTCCCAGCCATCTTCATCTCACCCTATCAGTGAGCCTAGGACCTTAACTAGTTAGATATGGGCAGCAGATACTTAGGAACACCATCATCTGAAAGCTCCTCTCCAAGCCACTCACCATCCTCACTTGGCAGTATAACGTTACTCCATCCCTGTTACTGGGTTAAAATCCGGCAACTCCCTCCATAACAACCCTGTGGATGTACTGAATCCATGGACTTCAGGGGCCCACCGCTACCTTCTCAAGGGACAGCTAGGTACATGTAATACATGTTACATTTGGCAGTGATGCCCTAATTTCTGAAGATTGATTAAAAACAAGTAGCATTGAAGAGGTCCTTGTGCTCCATTAGTCAAGCATTCCATAACGGCAAGGTTTTGTATTAGCTCTGAGCTGGGCTGGGCTCTCAGTCCCAGTAACAAGACAGGAAGTGATGATGCTAGTGATTGGGAGAGTCCAATCGCTAGCAATGAGATTAAAAAAGAGCCCTCTTTCAATATCTACCAACATCCAAATCACTGACCTGTAGGTTGTTCTGGTTCAGCAACATAGTAGGAGCAAAAAGGAGCTGGATGCTTGCTGTATGTATCTGTTTCATATGTCACTGCATCAGGATACTGCAGAGAAGAAAAGAACTGTCAGAATTATCCTAATTTTCATTTGATATTCCCATCCACTGCTTAGACTTACTGTGACTTGCAGCAACAGAGCACATTAACCTCTCCCACTCCAGAACCGACATGCAAATTGAAACATCACACATGTACCATCCCGTTTTCAGGGTCTTCAGTCAATGAGGTGTTTGCTGGACTGCAGCGACTATCGCAATACGATCAATGGACAATTTGCTCACAGCCACCTCCCAGGGAGGTGATGGCCTTGTGGTATTATTGCTGGACTGGTAAAACTCGGATTCTGGGGACCTGGGTTTGAATCCTGCCATGGCAGATGGTGAAATCTGAATTCAATAAAATATCTGGATTTAAGAATCTAATGATGACCATGAATGCACTGTCAATTTTTGGAAAAACCCATCTGGTTCACTAATATCCTTTAGGGAAGGTATCTGCCATCCTTACCTGGTCTGCCCTCCATGTGACTCCAGACCCACAGCAACGTGATTGACTCTGAACTGCCCTCTGGGCAAGTAGGGATAGGCAATAAATGCTACCTAGCCAGCGACACCTTCATCCGATTAATGAATAAAAAGACAACAACAATTAAATAACTAACTGAGGAATCTGTTTTCAATGACAAAAAAGCAGTGGGGTGGGAAAGCAAAGTGGATCCAGCAACATCCAGGGAGACAGAAACAGAGAACTCAACTTGAAGTAAAGTCCAATTGTAAAGTTTCTCCTTCTTGACAGATGCTGCAAGAGCTGCTGAGTTTCTCCAGTAATTTCTGTTTTGATTTCAGATCTCCAACATCTGCACAGTTTTTGCTTTTATTTCTGTTTTTAGCTTTACGTTGGCTGAGGGGGTACTAGGAGGATGTCCCCTGATCTCCATCGCAATATTGGAGATGGGACCCTTTACATTGGGCTGAGAGCGCACACAAGGCATCCATCATTGGGTAATAACCCTACTAACACTGTGGGCAGCAGTGGCTCAAGATGGCAGTTCACCACCACTTACTCCAGTGTGATTAGCGATGGGCAATAAATGCCGACCCAGCCAGCAATGCTAATATTCCATAAATGAATAATAAAAAATTATAATCTGACTGAAAGCTGCATTCGCAGTGCTTTCAGTTCCACAGTGGGCCGTGTGAGCTAGTACCAAGGGCAATAACACTGGCTTAGGAAAAATAAACAAATGAGGTGGATTTGCAAAACCTCAGCTCATGTGTACAAGTATGCTATACAGCCAGCTTATTTGAATTTTTCCACAAGAGGCGTCAGCGTAATTTTTAATATGCCTGGACAATCTTGGTTAATGAGTTAACTTTTGCGATAACTCAGGAGGCTGGCGGCCACGAGGGCTCAAAGACCATAAGAAATAGCAGCAGGAGTATGCTATTCGGCCCCTTGGGCCCACTCCACCATTCGATAAGATTGTGGCTGATTTGACACTTGTCACATCCACTTTTCTGCATTTTCTCCATAACCCTTGATTCCCCGACCAATCAAGAATCTATCTATCTCAGCCTCAGTTCACTCATGCTCCCACCTGTTTCCTTTTTGTGTTCGTGCATACAGCTCTTTAGACTGTTTATCTGTAACCCCAGGGACCCTCTGTACGGATGCACGTGGCCATGACGTGGAGGGAAGGGGGTGATTAATAACTGGAGTGTGTCAATGATTTGAATACAGAGTCTGGTCTCACCGTTTAGTTTCTTGCCTCAATCCTGCACGTTTGCCAGTGGGCAGTTTATAGAAAGTTACAATTTACTCAGCCATGTTTCGCACTCATTCCAGCGATGGCCTGAACTACGCTCAGCGGAGGCTGGCCTGGTTATTAGGTGGGACCCCAAGGTGAGAGTGTGTTGGTCGTGTTGCAGTGGAGAGTTCAAGGTTCAATCAATGTGATCTCATTCAGAACTCCCTGTGGTAACACTGCTGACTAGAATTTGCAGTGCACTCAGAATTGTAGAACAACACAGCACAGGAAGAGGCCATTCAGCCCATCACTCTGGTTGTTTGCACTTGACTCTTTCAGGCAATGGAGCATATTCCAGTTTTGTATCTCACTATGTTCATAGAAAATCAGGCAGACCAAAGAATCTCAACAAAAACCAGTGGGGCGATAGGCAGACCTTTGGAATGCACTGCTCAAAGTCAATTCAAAAGGAGCTTTCAAAAGGGACTTGCATCCATATCTGAAACAGCAATGGTTGCAGGGCTATGGGGAAAGAGTCAGGGCACTGATAGCTCTTTTAAAGGGTCAGTGCTGCTATGATGGGCTGATGGGTTTTCTCCTGCACTGTAGGATCCTAGAGCGTGTTCCAGGCTTCCTACAGCCTGACCAGAAGTAAGAACACAGGAGGGGGAAGAAGGTGTCTGTTAAAATGTTTTTAAGATTGTGTATGGATTTTCATTAATTGAATCCAAACAGCACTGCTGATAGTTCAGAGAGAAAGACTGGAGGAGGAGCTTCTCTCACTTGGTCTTAGTTTGATAGTCTCTCTGTCTGTACTTACCCAAGGCATAACAGGATCAAAATTAACAAGAATAGGAATGGTCAAGCTCCATGCTTTAAGAGGGTGTAGTGTTTAATACAATTTGTTGTATTAACAGGACATCTTGGGAGGATTGTTAAGAGTCAACAACATTGTTGTGGGTCTGGAGTCACATGTAGGTCAGGCTGGGTAAGAATGGCAGATTTCCTTCCCTATAGGAGTGTGAGAGTGAGCCAGATGGGTCCATTACTAGCACTAGCTCTCTATTCAGGCTTATTTAGAATTTCTTTAAACAGCTTGTTCAGAGATGTTATGACACACCTCTGGGACTTGAACCTGGGCCTCCTGCTTCAAAGACAGGGTTATGATTGGTGCCCTACCACTACCACTGTGCCACAAGAGCCCCGTCCAGACATATTTAATAAAGTAGCAATATTTAAACTGAGCATTATAAACCTTTGCTTTGCAGAATATGTAAAGAAATGACAGAGCTGAGCGGTTGCAGAGAGATATATGAATTACAACAGTCAGTGCGCAGATAAAATCTCCAGCCAGATGTTTGATAGATATACTGGTCTGTTTTCAGATCTAGCACATAATGAAACAGTGGCACAGCAGTAATGTCACCAGAATAGTAATCAAGAGACCCAGGTTTTGGGTGTGGAACCTTGGGTTCAAATTCTACCACATCAGAGAGTGGAATTTAAATTTAATTAATAAATCTAGAAATGAAAGGAAGCCATCATTGATTTAAAGAAAACTTTGTCTGGTTCACTAATGCCCTTCAGGGAAGAAAACATGCTGTTCTTTCATGGTCTGGCCTACATGTGAGTCCAAACCCAGCAACATGTTTGCCTCTTAACTGCCCTTTGAAATAGCCCTAGCAAGCCTCTCAGTTCAGAGGCAATTAGAGATGGGCAATAAATGCTGATCTAAAAGAACAAAACAAACTAAGAGTCAGATTTCTGAGACACTATCCAGTAGTTTATCTAATTCACATTTATTTTTGCTGAGATACGGCAATGTTGGCAAGTCTAAGCATATCAATTCAGGATAAAAATATGTAAACATTCAGTGGTTTGCAAAGAAAACACTCAAAACTTTTAAAGATGCATCATACTTACTAGAGAAATCTGTGATGGTTCAATCCTAGAGAGAAGGAATAAAATAAAAGACATTAAAATGTTAGCAAAAACAAGGATTCAGCACAGACCTACTGCTGGAATTAATGCCCAGTGGTGTTTCAATTCCTTCAACAGCCTGTGGCAAAACTGCATTGTGACCTGCCACATGCCCCCAGAAAGAGTGGGAATGGGGTATGAGGAGAAATCAGCAGGAAAGGTGATGGTGGTGGTTGGGGGTGGGGTGTTTACATATACACAGCACATGATGCATTTCCCTATAATCTGGG
Source organism: Ginglymostoma cirratum (assembly GCA_024137785.1). Lineage (NCBI taxonomy): Eukaryota > Metazoa > Chordata > Chondrichthyes > Orectolobiformes > Ginglymostomatidae > Ginglymostoma > Ginglymostoma cirratum. Next base: position 12,527,679 of record JAHRHZ010000008.1, on the reverse strand, counting down.
AATCTGTGACATTCACATTTTGAACAATAACAATAACAACAAGGGATCTGGAAAAGTAAAGCAGCCCCCCCTCACGCAACACTATGTATGTAAGGACAGGCAAAAAATTGCATTTACATAACAGCATGTGCAGACTCAGGACATTTTGAAGCACTTCTTGAAATGCAGTCACTATTGTAATGCAGGAAATTTTGCCTTCAATTTGCTCAAAGCAAACTCCCAGGAACAGCTGTGTGTTAAACAGACCAGATAATATGATTTGCAGTACTGTATGAATTGGACTAAATATTGGCCAGGACATTGTGGTAGCGGAGGAGTTCTGAAATAATGGCTGTGGGAACACTGATGTCTAAATGATGGGGAAAATTTAACATTTCTTCTGAAAACACTTAGGTAGAAATGGTTTTTCAAAGCTGAGCTCACTACAGTGTCTACTGCACATGGGTAACTCAGGGGATAGTTTAATTTGGGGAGCCTAATGCAACATATGTACAGTCATCTGTTTCAATATATTCCTTCTCCAATGCCCCTGAAGAAGAAAATAATTAGTTACTGTTTCCAGTTAATGCAACAATACCTTGTCAATACAATTCCATTGAAGATTAGCAACAAGTCTCCCAGAATGGTTCATAGCACATGGAAAACTTCCACAGGCTCACCACTCTCCAGATGAAGACATTTCTCCTCATCTAGTTCTAAGTGGCCTAATTAGACCTTGTCACCTGATCTTGGACTCTCCAGTCGTGGGGAACATCCTTCAATTTGGATGCATATCTCACTTTTTCTCCCCCTAACCCTGTAAATGAATCTTTTTCATGTCAACACTCCTTCAAAGTCTTTTCACAAGTAATCCATTCCAGAGCCAAGTGAAACAAAAACTCTACCCATCTCCTTCTGCGATTATTTTAAATCTTGTGCCCCTGGTTACTGACCCACTTGCTAGAACAATATACCTTTCCTACTTGCTCAACTGGAACTCCTGGTAACCTTCAGCATTTCCATTAGGCCTCCCCCTCAGATTCAATACCCACTTCACACTGCACTTGCTGACCTAGGCCAGAATGATGGTCGGGTTCACCATGCTCTCAAAGGCCAAAAAACATCAATATTCAATGCCCAGGCTTGAAACAACAAGGCTGCCTTTGGCATCTGCTCATCAATGGTCAGTAGAGGAAGGGGGAATAATTGGTGAAGGGTGATGGAAACATTAGTAGATATCAATCTAGAATAGAATCATATAGCTCAGGAGGTGGCCATTCAGTCCATTGTTCCTGCATCAGTTTCATTACACAGCTACATTCTTTTTCTTGCTCCGTCTCTGAGCCAGGAGACCTGGGTTCAAGTTACACTTGTCATTATATCCATGAACAGGTTGATTAGAAAAGATCTATAACCAATTCCCTTTTGTAAATATATGTCTTCCTCTACAGTTTTTCTCTGGCAATGATGTTTAACCTGTGTTCTCTGGTTGTTGATCCTCTTGTGTGTGAGAATCATTCCTCCATATCTGTGCGATCAGAGCCTTTCACAATTTTTTCCACCTTTACCAAGACTTAGCCATTCTAAAAAAACCTCAGCTTCTCTAGTCTTACCACATCAAGTAAGAAGTCATTAGCTCGTCAACTCAAAAGACAACGACTTTATGAATTAAAACCCTCACACAGACAGAATGTGTGAACGAGCCAAAGCCATTTTCAATACTATTTGCGAGTCACCTCCCTCCCAATCAAACAATGCTGGGTGAGGTTGGGAAGTGGGAAATATTTGATGGCGCACATTTGTATATTACAGGCATTCCAGCCTTTCCTCACCAGACTTGCTGGATTATTGGCAGCAAGATTGCAATAGCTCACACCATTGAAATAGGCTCCAGTAGAGTAGGTCCTGCCTCAGCAAGTTCAAAGAAATTAATAGGAAATGTGATTGGAATTGTGTACAATAAAAGGGATGGGTTAATCAACCTAATTAGGCATGTTTCCAATTAGCAGTTTTTAAAGGGTTTCTTTAAACACGCTTATATTAAAACTAACACTTAGGAACACACTAACAGGAAAAGAGCATTCACACTATAAAGCATATTCTGCTATTCATTTCAATCATCAATGATCTGCATCTTAACTTCAGCTACCTGCCTTGATCCTATAACCGTGACTTTGCAAGTTTGGTGTCAGGATTCGTACCTGTCAGGAATGATTGAACAGTCTCTCCAGACGACACAAGAGTGAGAAGTGACCCCCAATAGATAATGAAGGGATTCAACAAGGTCAGTTTATTCAATGGAACCATTTATCACAACAGCATTGAGAATGTGGGAATTGAGCAGCATTGCTGCATTTACAGAAAGCTTAATAAGCATATGAGGGAGTCGGAAATGAAAAGATATGCTGATAGGGTCTGTTGAAGAGGGGTGGGTGGAGCCTCTTGTGAAGCATATACATGAGAAGGAAACAGATTAGTAGAAATCCCAGTTCTGTAAATTTGATGATCAAATATATTATAATCACTAACAAATGCAACAGGAAATTCAGGAGAAACGTAGAGAGCGGCGAAAATGTAAGACACACTTGTATTTGTTGAAATGGTGGCAGGCCTTCTGGGCATCCTAAGCTCATGCACGGCACTATGTAAATGCCAGTCTCCCATCCTTCCCTTATTTTAATAGGAAAACTTGTATATTTTTCCCTGCAATCCAAGAACACTTTCCGTTTCCACTCCGGGAAGATTTAAAGGCAGAAAATCAGGTTGGAGGTCAGAGTCAAGAAACCCAACCATCATGTGAACCTTTCCCTTCCGCCCCCACCCACTGTCCGAAAGATTTGTTGACTCACATGCAGCGGAACTCTCAGATGATTAAGGTTCACATTGCATATGCGCGCACACGCGAAAATAACAGTCATACATTACAGAATGCCTCCACTTATAAGAAACCACAAAGATAAGTTCGCATCACCTTCAAGATGAGAAAAGCTACAGGGGATGAGATTTTCGCTTTCTCTGTCTGCTAGCTTTCAGGGTAATCTCGAGAAATGAAACAGGTCAGCTTGCAGGCTCCATTCCTGAGGGAAGCTGGCATCTGCCAGCTTAATTGCCCATCTCACTTAGGACTGTCCATGGGCAAAGTTAGGGTGGGAAACAGGTAATTGCCAAACTGACAGGTGAGGCCCATCCACACTACAATTCTTGCGGTCACTAGTCTCAATGAGAGAAGGCGTGTTGTGTAGAGAAACACGTACAGTAATTGCCACTAGGATTAGCAATCATGGAAATTTCAACACAACAGAATTTCACACAGTGGTTAGAGCAAACAAGGAAGTCACTTGGCCCATCATGTCAGTGCCAGCACTCCAAATGAACAATTTTAAGAATTCTTGTATAGGATGTGGGCATCGTTGTTGTTGCCAACATTTGTTGCCCGTCCCCTGTTTCCCTTGAATTTGGACAGTTAAGAGTCAACCACAATTCTATGGGACTGGAGTCACGTGTAGACCAGACCATGTAAAGACAGTAGATTTTGTTCCCTAAAAGAAATTAGTGAACTATTAAAACAATTGATGATAACAGCAATCAACAGTGGTTACATGATTGCCATTAGACTAACTTTGAATTCCAGACATTACAAATTCAAATTTCACTATCTGCCACAATGGGATTTGAACCATGTCCCCAGAACATTAGCATGGACCTCTGCATCACTAGTCCAATGACATTACCACTATGCCACCAATTCACCCAATGCCATTCTTCCATCTTCTCTCTGTAGCCCTGCACATTGTTCCTTTTCAGATATTAATCCATTTCCCTCATGAAAGCCTCAGTTGAACCTGCCTCCACCACACTCTCAGGCACTGCATTCTAGACCCTAGCCACTTGCCACATGAAGAAGTTTCTCATGTCACCACTGCTTCTTTTGCCAATTACCATCAACCCATGTCCTCTTTCTTCATCCTGATCTTTTCATGAGCAGCAGCTGTCTGTCTACACTATTCAGACCCCTCTGAATAGGCTTTGAAGACCTTTCTCTCAACCTTTTCTTCTTCAATGAAACAGACCCAACTTCTTCAATCGATCTATTTAACTGAAGTAACTTAGTAACGCCCACTATGTTGGGCCAGAGTAGAGGGAGCCTACATCTTTAGATTGAGCATTCAGAAGAGTTGGACAACAAAATAAAACTAATTACACTGGAATTCTACTCAAAGAAAGTTGAACTCTTCCCATTGGCCTCTTGTATCATGACTACACAGACCCCTTCGAGTGTCTTGGCATGGCCTAAAAATCAAAATAATCTGCTTTCACCTCCTCCCAACTCCCTCCTCTTCTCTCAAAGACTTCAATCTCAAGGTCTCATTGCAATACTGAATTCGAGTGGTCAAGGTTGGTGCGCGAGCTCAAGTAGCTGCTTATTCACAGCGAGAGCACACTCTAGCTGACCTCCTCACTGCTGTCAACACTAATTACAATAGTCGCTAGTTAAGCGCTTCAACGGCAGGAAGCCAGGCTGATTACGAGACACCAAGCCCAATTATAGCAACCTTACCAGTACATCATGTGACCATATCAATTATTACCAAAGAAGGCCCCTTATTGCTCTGAAAGTCAACACTGTAAACTCAGGATTAAACTATGCTACTACAGCGAGGCCAAGATTCTGGTTATTCCTAATCTTAATTGCTAGTGTGCATCTCGATCTTGAAATTCCCATCCTTGTTTCAAATCCTCCCATGGCCTTTGCTCCTCCCTACCTATGAAATCTCTTGTGCTTCTCCAATCATGAATGTTTTACCATTGGTGGCTGGGCATTCAGCTGCCTAGACCCAAACTCTGCCTTCCCTCCATGTACCTCTCTGCCTCCTTTAAGAGGCTTCTTAAAACTACCTCTTTGACTAAGCTTTTTGTCATTTGACCTACATCTCTTTAGGAGGCTTGGTGTCAAATTTTGCTCTTTAGTCATAAAGTCGTACATCATGGAAACAGACACTTCAGTCCAACTAGTCCATGCTGATCATAATCCCAAACCAAACTAGTCCCACCTGCCTGCTCCTAGCCCATATCCCTCCAAACCTTTCCTATTCATGGGATGTCGGCCTCGCTGGCTGGCCAGCATTTATTGCTCATCCCTCAAGGTCTAGAGGACAGTTACAATTCAATCATATATGGGTCTGGAGTCACATGTAGGCCAGACTGGGTTAGGATGGCAGATTTTCTTCCCTACAGGGCATTAGTGAATTATCAGATGGGTTTTTAACAATATTCACCTATGGTTACATGATCACCAATAGGCCAGCTCTGTATTCCAGATTTCTATTGAATTCATACTTCACCTTTAGGGACTGTCCAAAATGATAGCCTGCTGTTAGAACATAGAACAGTACAGCACAAGAACAGGCTCTTCGGCCCACCATCTCTGTGCCAACCACAACACTATTCTAAACCAATCCCATACGCTTGCACATGCTCTGAATCCCTCCATACCCTGCCTGTTCATGTGTCTGTCTAGATGCCTCTTAAACTTTGCTATCATCTCTGTTTCTAACACCTCCCCAGGCAGTACATTCCGGACGCCACCTACCCTCTGTCTAAAAATGTGCCTCCTTTAAACTTTCCCCCTCTCATCTTAAACCTATGCCTCCTAGTATTTGAAATTTCCATCCTGTGAAAGAGGCCCCGACTATCTACCTTAACCATGCTTCTTATGAAATACTTCTATCAGGTCACACCTCAGCCTCCAAACTGGCTTTCAGCCTCTCTGGATTAGTAGTCAGCTGACATTACCACGACACCACTTCTTCCCCATGAAGCATGGGCCATCTCATTTTATGTTAAGGATGCTGTACAAATCCAAGTTGTTGTTGCTTCTGATTTTTAGAAATGTCTTCTAGCCTGTTAAGGGTAGTGACCTCCAAGACCATAAGCAAACAGCAGCCCACTGTACTATTAAAGGTGGGGCAGGTATCAATGGCTCAGGTACTGTGTCAGGAGGCTGCAGGGTCAAACATTTTCTCAGAGACTGCAGCAGATGCCTCCATCCAGCTAGATTAAGGTGCTACATTGAAATAGCAACAATCTCACGGTCAACAGGGTATAGTACCGAGTATTTCCGTGTCACACTCTGCCTCCACGATACACCCTCCTTATCAAACACCATCTCTCATACTCTCATTGTCTCTTGCACACTCCCTTTCAAATACTGTCCCTCTTTGTCCTTCTCCTACACATTCCCTGTCAAATAATCTCTTTCACCTTCCCTAACAATAATTGTGTTTTAACACAATTACATAGTGATTAATTTAGCTTTTCTCCCCATTATTCTTTCATCCCAAATTATCCTTGAACTGGGTGGCTTGCTAGGGCCATTTCCGCAGATAGTTAAGGGTCAACCGCATTGCCGTGGTCTGGAGTCACATGTAGGACATTAGTGAACCAGAAGGGTTTCAACAAGTGATGACAGTTGTCACAATTGCTGTTACAGAGACTAGCTTCATATTCCAGATTTATTAATTCAATCTAAATTCCTTGTGGGGTGGGATTTGGACCACATCAGAGCATTAGCCTGCGCCTTTGGATTACAAGCCCAGTGACATTACCACTATCTCTCTCTCTTCCATTGCCCTTTCCTCCAAACTACACAGTAAACCATCAAATTAAAAAAAACCAGGATGCTTTATCATTTTGGACAACGTAACCAACTTTATTTTAAGCTTACAGGACTGTGACCAATTTCTTTTATTGGAAATTATTTTCTCCTGAGGGTTTGAATGTCACTAGTGGGGCCAGTCACTGCTCACCACTACGTAGTGGCCTGAGGAGAGATCGTGATGGATTTTCTCTGAACCTCAGACAGGTCGACTCCCACAACAGTATCTGGTGGAAATTAAAGACACAGGTGGGCTTTCATCCAGTTACCTGGAATTGCGTGTTATATTGGATAATACAGTGCTAAATGATACAGCTGTAGCAGGAGATCATAATATACGTGGAGACATAACATGTTTTGTGGAGGCAATTTTATACTGCTGTTGATGATGAATAATATTCAAAGCCCATTGCCACATTTGAGAAGTAAATATTCTTGTCCAGCTGACCACAAAGACAGAGCGTGCAGTCATATGACAATTCCACCACTTCAGAAACTGCAATAAAGGGAAGTTTTACTAGTTGCAGTATTTATTTGCACTTTCCAAATGGTGAACTTCCTGCTTGTTCAACCATCCTGGGGTCATGAGGAGTACCCCCATTCTCCCATCCAGTGGTAAACATTACCAATAGCAGGCCATATCAATAACTGGAAGACTAGTGCCAGTCAAGAACAATTTTATCCATCTCTATAAGCCAGTCCATAGCAGCAACAACACACAACACCATGAAACAGTAGAAAAGGAGGGCCATTACCACAACCTCATTTTAGTTTCTGAATTCAGCCGCTCAAAGGCATGAAGCAAGGCCAAAAGTCTCCTTGAAATGGGAGTCACCCTTTAGTGCCTCCTGGTGGCCAGCTTGGTGTGTTGTTGTTGGTCTGCGGGCCCTTTTGGCTGAGAATTAGTTGAGGGTTCTTATATGTGCCAACAAACAAATGCTTTGCACATTTCTTGAACTCTCCTTCATAACATTCAGTTTTAGAATTGTCTGGAATAAAGTTAATTCAGTTGTGCAATTAGCCCACTTTTATAACTGGAAGAAGGACTGCAATGAGAGATGTGGGGCTGCTTTTCATTCACACGTCTTCCCTCTCATTTCGTGACTGCAGACTGATTGCTGTAGATGGTCAGTGATGTTCAATGGACATAAAGCAACAACTTGCACTTATACACTGCCTTGGACATAGTAACATCTCCTCAGAGCAGCAATTATCAAAGAACACTCCACATCAAACCACATAAGGGACAGGTTTCCATAAGCTTGACCAGAGATATTAAGCTGAATCTTAAAAGCGGGGCAGGATAGGTAGATCAGTTTAGGGAAAGAATGCCACAGCTGAGGAGAGGGTGTGGCACTGCCAATGATGGAGTGATTAAAATCAGGGTAGCTCAAGACACTTAAGTAAGAGGGGTGTAGACTTCTCAGAGGATTGTGGGGCTGTAAACATTTGCACAAGTAGGGGAGAGACACACAATTTGGTGACAAATCATGAAAAGTATAATTCAAGGCAACCCCCAACATTCGACACCAAAATGAGATATATTTGACCTGTGAAAGATGCACAAAGCTATAACCAAAAGCATTGTTTTTACTGTTGAGAAAATACACTTAGATGGCACAGTGGCTCAGTGGTTAGCACTGCTGCCTCACAGCACCAGGGACCTGGGTTTGATTTTACCCTCGGGCAACTGTCTGTGTAGAGTTTGCACATTCTCCCCATGTCTGTGTGGGTCTCCTCCAGGTGCTCTGGTTTCCTCCCACAGTCCACAGATGTGCAGGCTAGGTGGATTGGCCAAGCTAAATTGCCTGTAGTGTTCAGGGATGTGTAGATTAGGTGGGTTATAGGGGGTTGGGTCTGGTTGGGATGTTCGGATGGTCAGTGTGGACTTGTTGGGCCGAAGGGCCTGCTTCCACACTGTAGAGATTCTATGAATTTATGATTGCTTTGAGCAGCTTGACTCATACCAAGCAGCACTGGAGGCAAAACAGCAACATATGTACCTTTAGAACCTTACATAGCAAGTCAGCGATCTGGTCATTATCCCATTGCTCTTCTGGGAGCTGACAGTGGACAAATTGGCTGCTGAGCTTCTTATACCACAACAATGGCTACACTTCAAAAGTAGTGCACTGGCTGTAAAGTACTTTGGAATGTCTTGTGGTTGTCACAGATGCCACAAATAGTTCTCTCTTTGGAAACAACTGTCATTATCTGGGACACATTGTCGGCAATTAATTTGAGTCATTTTTTGAGGTGGGGTACAGGTGGCCCAGGATCAATTATCGGTCATTTTGATAATTAGATCTCTTCCAAAATTGCCTCTGCCCCCTTCCTCATCTGAAGGTAGTGACTCATTAGAAGCTTAGTAGCGCCCTCTTTGAGGGTCAATGGAGCATAGTGGCATCCTCACCCATTGTCCCTCTTCTCATGAGGGATTGCTGGATAGTGTGATTGGTGCCAATTGATTATGCACAGTGGCCGGGTACAACACCCCTAATTTAACCCAGCTGAGGTTATGCCTTGAGCTAGAGACCTGCTGGTCCACGCAGCTCACTGGAAAATGCAGTTCCCAATTTACCCATGAGGTGGGGCTAAAAGGAAAACCCTCCCTCCACTATTTTTTGTTAATTCTGAATGTTTTTTGTCTTTTTTTTAACATTACAAAGCACTGCATAAAACAGAAACAAACCAAAGTGCTGCCAAGTTGGATGGAAAAGCTGTACAACATATTTGTAACTGCAGAACAACCTTTTCGAGAAAGCAACCTCCACAAAAAACAAAAGCATATGCAAATACTTGTCTATTTATAATCACGAGCATTAATAATAAAACAAAACAGCTTATAAGAACAGAATTCTCTCCCAATGATCCAGTTAGAATTTCCCCTTCAACAAACATCATCAGAAAGCAGATTAACAGGTCAATCTAGTTGCTATCTGTGGGAAGTTACTGGCAAAGAACAATTGTTATGTTTACTAACTTAAGTCTCTTGAATCCTCAAAATCATTAATTATTGTGAACATTTTGACACAGAACAATGTGTCAATTCGTAGGCTGTGTGAACAGATACTAACATAGAGTGTCTGTAGGTGACAGAAAACAGTTTTCTCGCCTTACACTGAACTTAACCTTCAGTCAATTCTTGGCATAAACCCTGGCAGTGTAAGGAATGTGACTGCTCATCACATTTGATTATTTTCCTTCTCTTGCTGCCCCTTTAGTGCAAGAAAAGACATAGATTTTATTCAACTTGTACAGAATGGTGCTTCAGATGAGAATGTTTTCACCAATTCAAAACATGTTGAAAAATCAGCTTCTAGCTTCCCAAAACTGCACTTCCAGAACCAAAGCAGACAAATAGAACCTGTAACGCTGAGATAACCAACGTGAGTCGATTTACTTAGCCAGAACTCTTTCGGCCAAATTAACAACCTGAGGCACCTCCGTACTGTACACATAAACACGCAGCTCAGGAGTGCAACTATCTAGGACAACCTGTCAAAGGATCATAAACATTTTTTCCTTAACTCCTAATCTAATCAATCCGGTCTTCTAAATTCAAATGCGTTGGCTATCATTCTCTTTACGCCCCACGAAACAAAACAGCAACTTCACTCTTGCTGAAACGCTATCAAATGATCCAATTACAGTCATACTGACTGTAATCTTGGCACCCCAAGTCCATCTACCAATAAAAAAAACCTTGCAGCTAGATTCCCCGCACCGATTAAAAGTTTACCATTCCAAAGAAAGTCTACAAATGTTTTTACATTCTCCATGACAATTTTTGGGTGGAGGGAGGGATACACTGTTTCAAAATCATCTTTCAGTTCAGTATTGGAGAAAAAAATTAAAAGCAAGTCGTGAACTTTTATCTTTTAAAAAGAGGTGTTTTTGGGTGTTTGGTTAACTTGGATAGGATAGTGAGTTGATGCAGTGTTTGGGGGGGGGGGGAGAGGCGTTTTGAACAGATCTCAGCATTTCGGTGTGTTTATAAGTACTCACTGCGGTGTTTCCAGAGTGTGCATGTTGGACGGAGCGGTGCTTTACGAACACGATCTCTTATAGTCCCGCTTCCTCTCTTGAGTCCAGGCTGGTGTCGCTACGTGCTTTTTAAATATCCATATGCAAGTGGGTGGAGTCTGCTGAGTTCATTGCAAAAATCCCCTTTCGCATTGCACAATCGACGTTTCTGGGAGTTAAGAATCTTCTGTGTTTTGGAGAAAGACAAACTTAAAAAAAATTAAAGTGTGAACGTAAAAGCTCCCCGTTCCCGGAAGAGCAACGAAAACGTTTACAATTGATTTAAAGTAGCGTAAAGTAGCCAGAATTGCGAACTAAGTCAAGTCTCGCAAACTGTATTGAAATCTGATTTCACCAGTTCCAAACGCATTGCTAACGGCTACTGCACTTGCTTTTTAACCCTCGCCCAGATGTGAAAATTTTCCAGGGAATCCCTCTTGCAAATATTCAATACTGATCCTACACCACGCCCCCTCCCATACAAATAATGTCCCCGCCTCTCAGCCCACCCCTCCGTGCAAATCATACACTCTCAGGAGCCTTCGATGGATCCCGTAAGGACGACACTGCCCATCCTAACTTTCAGTAGCTTCTATCATTGAAGTTTTTGTTCTTCACACACATAATGGGAGTGTGTTGTGACGCAGTGGCAGTGTCCCTACGTGAGAGTCTGTGTTCGAATCCCACCTTAGGGCAAATATGCCACAGAGATCTGTCCTAACCCATCCAAATACATTGGTTTAAAGTAGTATTAGGAACAAGAGTTGAATCTTCTGCTCTTGGAGACTGGTCTACCTTTTGATAAGATGGTAACTGATTTGATTAGAGATAAAAGGTGCTGGAGAATCCGAGATAACAAGGCGTGGGGCTGGATGAGCACAGCAAGCCAAGCAGCATCATGTTCATTTTCCAGTCTGTACGCCTCGACTGCCTTAACTGCAGATTAAATACCTGTCATAGAGGTCTTAGAGCTACACAGCACGGAAGCTACACAGCACGTTTCTGATGAAGGGTTTAGGCCCGAAACGTCAAGTTTTCCTGCTCCTATGATGCTGCTTGACCTGCTGTGTTCATCCAGCCCCATGCTTGTTATCTCGGATTCTCCAGCATCTGCAGTACCTTTTACCTCTCACAGCACGGAAGCTGACTCTTTGGTCCAACTCGTCCATGCCGACCAGATATCCTAAACTAACCTGATCCCATTCGCAAGCATTTGGCCATATCAGTATAAACCCTTCCTATTTTGTGTACCCATTCAGATGTCTTCTAACCAGTCTCCACCAATTCGTCTGGCAGCTCATTCCATACACATCAACCTCTTCATGAAAAAGTTGCCCCTTCGGTACCTTTTATATCTTGCCCCTCTCACCTTAAACCTATGACGTCTAGTTTTGGACTCCCCTACCCTGGGGAAAAGACCTTGGCTATTCACCCAATTGAAGCCCCGATGATTTTACAAACTTCTATAAGATCACCCCTCAGCCTCTGACACTCCAGGGAAAATAGCCCCAGCTATTCAGCCTCTCCCTATAGCTAAACCCTCCAACCCCAGCAACATCCTTGTAAATCTTTTCTGCACCCTTTCAAGCTTAACAACATCCTTTCAGTGGCAGGGAGAGCATAATTAAACACAGTATTCCAAAAGTGGCCTAACCAATGTCCTGTACACATGCACTGACCAATGAAGACAAGAGTACCAAATGCTTTCTTCACTACCCTGACTACCTGTGGCTCCATTTTCAAGGAACAATGAACCTGCACCCCAAGATTTCTTTGTTCGGCAACACTCCCCAGGACCCTGCTATTAAATGTGTCAGTCCTGGCTTAATTTGCCTTTCAAAAATGCAGCATCTTACATTTATCTAAATTAAACTCCATCTGCCACTCCTCAGCCAACAGGCCCAGCTGATCAAGATCCCATTTTAGTTTGAGATAACCTTCTTCACTGTCCACTACACCACCAAGTTTGGTGTCATCTGCAAACTTTCTAACCATTCCTCCTATATTCACATCCAAATCATTTATATAAATGACTAAAAGCAGTATAGCCAGCACAATCCTTGCGGCACACCACTGGTCACAGGCCTTCAATCTGCAAAACAACCCTCTACCACCACCCTCTGTCCCACCTTTGAGCCAATTTTGTATCCAAATGGCTAGCTCTCCCTGGATTCTGTGTGATCTAACCTTGCTAACCAGCCTACCATGCAGAACCTTGTTGTACAGCTTGCTAAAGTCCATATAGGCAATGTCTTCAATCTTCTTTGTCGCTTCTTCTAAAAACTCAACTGTGTTAGCAAGACATGATTTTCCATGCCATGTTGACTATTGGTAATCAGTCCTTACCTTTCCAAAGACATGTAGATCCTGTCCCTCAGAATTCTCTCCAACAACTTACTCACCACAGACATCGGCTCACCGGTCTATAGTTCCCTGCCATTTCCCTACCAGCTTTCTTGAATAATGGCACTACATTGCCCATCCTCCAGTCTTCTAGCACCTCATCTGTGGCTATCAATGATAGAAATATCTCAGCAAGGGGCCCAGCAATCACTTCCCTAGCTTCCCACAAAGTTCTGGGATACACTTAATCAGGTCTCGGGGATTTAACCACCTTTATGCATTTTAAGACAACCAGCACCTCCTCCTCTGTAATATGAACACTTTTCAAAAAATCTCTGTTTATTTCTCCAAGTTCTGTCGCTTCCATATTCTTCTCCACTGTAAATACTGACACAAAATACTTGCTTAGTATCTCACTGATCTCCTGCAGTTCCACACATAGGCAGCTTTGTTGATCTTTAAAGGGACATATTCTCACCCTAGTTACTCTTTTATACTTAATGTATTTGTAGAATCTCTTTGAATTCTCCATAAACCTATTGGCCAAAGCTATCTCATGTCCCTTTTTTGCCATCCTGACTTCCCTTGAATATACTCCTTCTGCCCTTATATTCCTCCAGGGATTCACTTGATCCGAGCTGTCTATAACTACCATATGCCTCCTCCTTTTTCTTGACCAGTTTCTTTTCCATCTCACCCTTGATAATATTCAGTGGCTGCACTCTGGGAAGGGAATTCCAAAGATTAACAACCCTCAGAAGAAATTTCTCCTCTGTCTTAACTAAGACACCCCTAATTTTTAAACTGTGTCCCATAGACTGTGTCTAGAGCTTGCAACATCCTCTCAACGTCTACATTGTCAAACTCTCTCAGGATCTTAAATATTTCAAAAAGATCACCTCTCTTTCTTCTAAACTCCAATGGTGTAGACCCAATGTGTTAGACCTTTCCTCAGAACACAACCCTTCATCCCAGTTTTCCAATGTACAGCAAAATTTGTTTTAACCAGCACCTTATGACCTGGCACTCTCAATAAACTGGCAAAAATTATATATCTCAAATACCAGAGGTTTACCGTATTATCACAATCTCTGCAATATCTGAGTAGTCAGTTGAGGGTGCAAGTGAGAATGCTCTCTGCTGATAAGTTTTATTTAAGGCAAAATGATTTATGCTGTAATAAAATGTAACAGTGATGTGTATACCCCTGCATTACATTTCTTTTACTTAGTATGTGTTTTTACACTGATTTTATGGACTTTTTGATAAACTGATATGTTTAATTAATCAGTACACTCCTGGTCCCATAGGTGCCAATTAACAAAAGGTTTGCTGGATTAAGAAGTCAACAAATTTGAAACTCCCATTTTATTTAGCACTAGACCATAGTTATGAGAGGGCACCTTGTCTCACTGAAGTTCTGGAGTGACTATTAGGCTTTTGCAACTAATTATAGATCTGGCTCTGAGGAGCCAACATTCATTACATAGACACACAAGCAAAGAATGGCCACTTGGAGAAAACTGATATTTCGGGGGTCACCCACGGGATCAGACATCCACCCTAAAGGGTCAACAACTTCATAAATGAAAGCATATAGCTTCTTTACAAAAAAAGGTATTGAATCCTGTTAAGTAATTCCAAACAACAGAAAATGATTCGAACATAAAACCAAACTATTTGGCTTCAAGAACTAAACTATAATGTGTCAAAATTCTAATACCTTATCAGAGAAGATGATGAAATGTGTCAAGAGCCTATTAATTAGCATCTTTCTTATCATTCACTATCAGGCATAAGAATTGTTGGAACAGGAAAAGGACCTATAAGATAGCGACTGATGAACAAATAGAGAATTCTGGAGACATCTTTACCCAGAGATGGCAAGAATGCAGAACTTGCTGCTGCAGATAGTAGGTGAGGTGAACGTGTGATGAGTGTGTATAATGTATATTATACTTTTGAATTCTGATTTCGAAATAGTAGGAAGTAGACTTTGGTTAGATCTGTGAACATTTTTTCCTTATAGGTCAGAAAATCAGTTTGGAACAGTAACTGGCATACATATTTTCTAAGAAGGCATATGACTTCAGCCAACTTACGAGCACACTCCTGTGGTGTTCATGATAAAGTATTTATGCCTTTGGGTTTTCAAAAGGCAGTGTAAACACATCAAGGCAATTACTTTAGCTTTGACTTCCAAACAGAAGCTTCAAAGCTTTAGCTTAGAAGAATCTGGAGTTCAGTTCAGAAGGCAGAATAGTCTTTCCTATGAGGGAAACCAAGTTTTTTTTTCCCCTGTTCAATTCAGTCACTTCAGCAGAAGTGGTTTCCATTCTTTGAAGCTTCCAAGCTGAAGAGTTTGGAAAGAAATCTTCAAGTTGTTAAAACTGAAAAGTTCTAGACCTAAAAATGTGAGAGGTTCAGTAGACTTGGAAAATAATCCTCAAATTGTCTCTATTGTTCAAGATAAAGGAATTAGAAAGTGTTAATCAAGTAAAGATGTAAAACTTTGAAACAGGAGTGATATTTCTTTGAGATTGAGTCTCTAATGGATGGTTAAAACCAGAAAGAATTGCGGATGCTGTAAATCAGAAGCAAAAACAGAAATCACTGGAAAAGATCAGCAGGTCTGGCAGCATCTATGGAGAGAAATCAGAGTCAACGTTTCAGGTCCAGTGACCCAAAACGTTAACTCTGATTTCTCTCCACAGACGCTGACAGGCCTGATGAGCTTTTCCAGCAATTTCTCTAATGGATGGTGTTGGCAAACAGGTTGAATCTTTATTTTGATATTTATATTAAGATCTTACTGTTTTTCATTTATATAGTATCCAGTCTCATCTATTTTATTTCCTCATTTGTGTAACAAACTTATGTTTTGTTGTTAAAGCACATCTGCAGCCTCATATGAGTATGTTTCTATGACTAACCACTGTTAAGCTAAAAATTAAAATATGATTTTTAAATTTAAACATATGATTTATCAAGACAAGTTTAATTATGGGATCTAACTTGTCAAGTATTACCAAAAGCTGGGATCATAAAGTGGGGCCTCTTGAGGAATCAGAATTCACTAAATCTAAGAGGCATCTGTGGCTCTTTTAAAAATAAAGGATACTTGCAGGTTCTGCACATAACACAGGATTGTTGTGGTGAAGTTTATTGCATGGATTCGATTTTCAAAATGTTTTGAGTATTACTAAGATTCTTTTGGTAGTGAAAGACATACAATATTTGAAATCTTTGATAAAGACTAAACTGAGAGAGTTAGCAGATAAATTGAGGATAGAAATAAAAGTGTGATCTCGTAAGGATTAGATGTCAAAAGTAATTACCCAGCAATAAAATTAAATGGAAGGAAACCTGAACTTGATATGTACGGCTAAGAAATGGAATTACCCAAGTTTCAGCTGGAAATGATATAAAACTTGACTTAGAGACAGAAAGAGAAATTAAAAGACTTGAATTGGAAGAAAAAAATAGAAAGCAATAATAATAAAAAGAACAATAGAAAGGCAGTAGAAAGAAAATAACTGCAAATAAGAGAGGTTGAATTGTAATGTGAAAATAGAGAAAAGCAAAGCAAAGTGTAAAGGAGAAAGAAATCAGACTACAAAGAGATAAGGAAATCAGACAGCATGACCTAGCCAGAGAAGAGTTCAAAGTAAAGAGGAAAGAAGAGATAGTAGCTCAGATGTTGATTCTGATTCCATGAAGGATTTGATATAATTAGAAGTTTGTATTTCATGGCTAAATATACATATCATGCTGTAGAAAGTCATTTTACTTTATTTGAGAAGGTAAAGGGACAGATTAGGTGTTCAAAAGATGTTTTTAAACTTACGTTAGAGCATTTTGACAATGTACAGCCATGAATATGTACGGCAGCTTGTCAAAAGAGCAATATGCAAATTATGAAATTGTTAAAAAGCAATACTGAATGCATTTAAGCTTATCACACAGTCATAGAGTCATATAGCACGGAAACAGACCTTTCGATCCTACCAGACCATGCTTCCTATAATCCCAAACTAAACAAGTCACACCTGCCTGAGCTTCACGTAATTATCTAAGTGTCTTTTAAACATTGTAACTGTACCTGCATCCACCACTTCCTCTGGACATTCATTCCACACTCGAACCATTGTCTGTGCAGAAAAAAAACTGGCCCTCATTTTTTAAAAAAATCTTTCTCCTCTCACCTTAACAATATGTCCTCTAGTCTTGAAATCCCCATCTGGAGGAAAGGACACCCGCCATTCACCTTATCTGTACCCTCATTACTTTATAAATCTCTATAAGGTTTCTAGCTGGGGCGGCATGGAGGATCAGTGGCTGGCACTGCTCACAGTGCCAGGAACCTGGCATACCCCTGCATTACATTTCTTTTACTTAGTATGTGTTTTTACACTGATTTTATGGACTTTTTGATAAACTGATATGTTTAATTAATCAGTACACTCCTGGTCCCATAGGTGCCAATTAACAAAAGGTTTGCTCGATTCCACCCTTGGGTGACTATCCGTGTGGAGTTTGCATGTCCTTCCCGTGTCTGCATGGGTTTCTCTGGGTGCTCCAGTTTGCTCCCACATTCCAAAGATGTGCAGGTTAGGTGAATTGGCCATGCTAAATTGCCCATAGTAACCAGGGATGTGCAGACGAAGTGAATTAGTCATGGGAAATGCAGGGTGACAGGGATAGTGGGAGGTGGGGCTGGGTGGGATGCTGGGTCAGAGTTGACTTAATGGACCGAATGGCCTGATTCCACAACTGTAGGGATTCTATGATTCTGTCCAGCTTCTCCTTATAATTCAAAACCTCCATTGTCAGCCACATCCTTGTAAATTGCTTCTGAACACTCTCCAGCTTAATTATATCCTTCCTATAACAGGGCGGCCAGAACTGGACAGAGTACTCCAGAAGAGGCCCCTTCGTGTGCCACTCTTCAGTCGATCAACTTAATTGATCAAGGTCCCTTTGTAATCTTAGATAACCTTCTTCACTGTCCATCACACCACCAATTTTGATGTCATCCACAAACTTACTAAGCAGGTCTTCCACAATCTCATCCAAATCATTTATAAATGGCAAGCAAAAGTGGACCTAGTACCGATCCCTGTGGAACACTGCTGGTCACAGGCCTCCAGTCTGAAAAACAACCGTCCACCATCATGCTCTGTGTCCCGCTGTTAAGCCAATTTTGTATCCAATTGGCAAGCTCACCCTGAATCCCAAGCGATCCAACTTTACTAATTAGTCTACCATGCAGAATCTTATCAAAGGCTTTACCAATTCAAGAAAACAGCATCTACTGCTCTACCCTTATCAACCTTGTTGATTACTTCCTCAAAAAACTCAATCAAGTTTGTCAGACATGATTTCCCTCGCACAAAACCGTGCTGACTATCCCTAATCGCTCCTTGTCTCTCCAAAGGCATATAAATCCTACTTTTCAGAATCACCTCCAACACCTTACCCATCACCGATGTCAGACTCACAGGTCTATAGCTCCCAGGCTCCTCCTTGCATCTCTTTTTAAACAAAAGCACTCTCCAGTCATCTGGTACCTCACCCTTGAAGCCAAATAGTTTGGTTTTATGTACAAATATTTCTGCAAGTGGCTGTGCAATTTTCTCCCTAACTTCCCACAACATCCTGGAATACACTTGATCAAGTCCCAGAGATTTATCCACTTTTATGTTTTTTAAGATGTCCAACACTTCATCTTCTGTAATATGAACTGTTTTCAAAATATCAATATTTATTTCCAAGTTCTCCAGCCTCTATTTCTTTCTCCACCATAAAAACTGATGCAAATTATTCATTTAATATCTTTCCCATTTCTTGCTTTCAACACAAACTCTTTGATCTTTAAGGGATCATACTCTTTTGCTGTTAAAGTAGAGTCATAGAGAAACATAGTACAGAAAGAGACCCTTCGGTCCAACTTGCCCATGCCGACCAAATATTTTATGTAAATTTAGTCCCATTTGCCAGCATTTGGCCCATATGCCTCTAAACCCTTCCTATTCATATACCCATCAGATGCCTTTTAAATGTTATAATCGTACCAGCCTCTGCCATTTCCTCTAGCAGCTCATTCCATATACGCATCATCCTCTGCATGAAAAAGTTGCTCCTTAGATCCCTTTTATATCTTTCCCCTCTCACCTTAAACCTATGCCCTCTAGTTTTGGACTCCCCCCAGCCCAGGGAAAAGACTTTGTCTATTTACCCTATCCATGCCCCTCATGATTTTATAAACCTCTATAAGGTCACCCCTTAGCCTCCGATGCTTCTAGAATCTCTTGACCTTATTGGCCTAGACTATCTCAGTTCTTCTTTTTGACTTCCTTATCTCCCTCTTAAGAATGACCCTACATTCTTTATACTGTTCAAGAGATTCATTTGAACCCCGTTGTCTATATTCTATGATTCTTTTTTAGTCTTGACTTGAGCCTCAATATCTTTATTCATTCATTGTTCTCCAATCCTACCAGTCTTACCTTGCACTCTAACAGGAACAAAGTGACTCTGAACTCTCATTAAGATACTTTTTGAAAGGGTCCCACTTAGCAGACATCCCTTTGCCTGAGAACAGTCTATTCCAATCAACATTTGAAAGCTCTTGTCTCATACCATTAAAATTTGCCTTACTTCAATTAAAAACTTTGTTTAATAGAAAGCTTATCCTTTTCCATCACTATTTTAAAACAGATAGAATTATGATCACTAGACCCAAAGTGTTCCCCTACTATCACTTCAGTTACTCACCCTGCCTTATTACCCAAAAGAACGTCAACTTGTCCTCCTTCTCTAGTAGGAATATTTATATATTGATAAAGAAAATTTTCTTGAACACATTTAATGAATTCTTCACCATCCAAACCTTTAACACTATGGTAATCCCTGCCAATGTTTGGAAAATTAAAATCACCAACTATCACAATCTTATTATTCTTATATACATCTGAGATCGCTCTACATATTTGGTTCTCAATTTCTCTCTGACTATTGCGGGGGGTAGGGAGGGTCTACAGTACAATCCCATCAAGGTGATCATCCTTTTCTAATTTCTAATTTCAACCCATATATTTTCAGTGGACTAATTTTCAAAAATATCTTCTCTAGTTACAGCAGTAATGTTTTCCTTAATCAAAAACACCATTCCCCCTCCTCTTTTGCCTCTCTTTCTATCCTTCTTATTGCATCCACAACCTGGAACAGTGAGCTGCCAGTCCTGTCCATCCCCCTGCCAGGTTTCTATAATGGTCATGATGTCCCAATCATGCCCCAAGTTTATCATTATTACCTCGGAGACCCCTTGCACTGAAATAAATGCAGTTCAATTCTTCACAGTTACTTCGATCTCTGAATTGCTTTTGCATGTCTTTTCTGATTTAACTTGTTCTTTTCAGATTCAAAACCATCCTCATCTATCTATTTACTCTGCTACTTAGGATCTCTCCACCTTCCTCTCTAATAGTTTACAGTCTCCGTTAATAGAATTAGCAAATTTCCCCACTAGGTTACTGGCTCCTTTCCAGAACACTACAGGTGAAACTCATCCTTTTTGAACAGGTCTTTTCTGCCCCAAAAATCCAAGAACCTGAATCCCTGAATATTACACCACCACATCAGCCACTGATTAATCTTCTTCATCCTTTTAGTCTTTCCTTCATTCGAGCTTCATCGCAGGAGTAAACCAGAGATTACTACTTTTGAAGTTCTGCTTTTTAATCTTCGACCTAACCTCTTGTATTCACTCTGTAAAGCCTTAATCCTTTCCCTAACTATATCATTCCTACCAATGTGTAGGATAACGTCCGGTTTCTCACTCCCCTTTAACAATATGTTTCAAACGTTTTGAGATGTCTTTAATCCTGGTACCAGGAAAGCAACACACTATCCTAGATTCACGCTCACTGCTGCAGAATCTCCTGTCTGTGCCCTTGACAGGACAGTCCCATATAACAATTATTCTTTTAAATTTTATCAAACCCCACCTAACATAAGATTATCCCTGACGTTTTTCAATTAAAATGTACTACAAGAAAGAAACCTAATCCAACATTCATAGAATTTGTGAGAGACAGAGAGAAATGTGGTATCAATCACTTTGATCGCTGAAGTTGGAGGGAAAAAAAATTGAGAATACAAGGGGAATCATGATTATGGAACAGCTCAGAAATAGCATCCCAGTAAACCTTAGGACTTATTTAAATGACCATCCAGTATCAAAAATCTGAGAAGCAGTCAATTTAGCAAATACCTATGATATTTCAGACAGACAGTCACAGTTTGGGAGATGGTCATGGGGCAACCACAAAGAAACTGGAGAAGAAGAAGAAAAATTATGGAAGGAAGAGGTATTAGGCTAGAACCTCAAAGAGTTGTAAACAAAATAAATTGCTTCCATTGTAAGATGACTAGAAATACCGAAGCTAATTGCTGTGAATTAAATGGTAAGACTGATTACATTATTAGGATTGCCCAAAGAATCCTCAGAAAATGGTACATCAGAAAAGAAGATAGGCACTAAAACTGGCTGTATGACAAAGGGAGGATGTTTCTTAGAATCTATTGAAAGGGAAAAATGATTCAGGACAATCAAGAAAATACTTCCTCAGCTATTGTTGAAGTGAATCCATCCAATTCAGAATCGGTTCTGAATATTGAATTCTAAAGGAAAGGTGTTTCCTTGTTCATCAAATCAAATAGGTAAACCAATAAAGTTTTTAAGAGACATGAGCAAGTTAGTCTCTGATGCTGGCTGACGATAAAATTTGTCTAGAGGGGTTAATGAAGGAGTGACTTCAACCTCAGGAGATGGGAGAGATATTAAGTGAACATTTCACATCAATTTTTAACTGTGGAGAAAGAAATGGAGGCTAGAAAACTTGGAAATAAATATTGATGTTTTGAAACAGTTCACATTACAGAAGAGGAATTGCTGGCGGTCTTAGAAAACATAAAAGTGGATAAATGTCCAGGACCCAATCAACTGTATCCCAGGACACAGAGAAGTTAGGGAGGAAATTGCGGGACAGCTGGCAGAAATATTTGTATCATAGAATAACCACGGGTGCGATACAGGAGGACTGGAGGGTGGCTAATGTTGTGCCTTTATTTAAGAAAGGCTGTGAGGAGAAGCCTGGGAACTATAGTCCCGTGAACCTGACATTAGTGGTGGGTAAGTTGTTGGACATGGTTCTAAAGAATAGGACTTACATGCATTTGGAGAGGCAAGGTCTCATAAGGGATAGTCAGCATGGATCTGTGTGAGGGAATTTGTGTCTCAGAAACTTGGTTGAGTTTTTTTGAGGAAATAACCAAAGGATTGATGAGAGTAGAGTGGTAGACATTGTTTACTTGAATTTAGTAAACCCATTTGATAAGGTTCCACATGGTAGACTAATTAGCAAAGTTAGATCGCGTGGGATTCAGGGAGAGCTTGCCGACTGATTACAAAATTGGCTTGATGGTAGGAGACAGAGTGGTGGTGGAGGATTGTTGTTCAGACCTGTAACTAGTGGTGTTCCACAGGGATTGGAACTGGGGCCAGTTTTGTTTGTTATTTAAATAAATAATTTGGATGTGAATATAGAAGGCATGGTTAGTAAGTTTGCGGATGACACCAAAATTGGTGGTATACTGGACAGTGAAAAAGATTGTCTAAGATTACAAAGAATCTTGATCAATTGGGTCAATGAGCTGAGGAGTGGTAGATGGATTTTAATTTGGGTAAATGTAAGATATTGCATTTTGGTAAAACAATCAAGAGCAGGACTAATACAATTAATGGTACGGCCCTGGGTAGTGTTGTAAAATAGAGAGACCTAGGGGTTCAGGCACATAATAATTCCTTGAAATTTGCATCACAGGTAGGCAGGGTGGTTAAGAAGGCATTGAGCACATTTGCCTTCGTTGCTCAGACCTTGGGTTTGGGAGTTGGGATGTCATGTTGAGGTTGTACAGGACGTTGGTGAGGCCTCTTCTGGAATACTGTGTGCAGTTCTGGTCACCCTGTTATCACAAGGATTTATTGAACTGGAGAGGGTTCAGAAAAGATTTACTAGGATTTTGCTGGGAATGGAGGGTTTGAGTTATAAAAATAGGCTGGGACCTTTCTTCACTGGAGGGTAGGAGTTTGAGGGGAAATCTTACAGAGGTTTATAAAATCATGTGGGGCATAGATAAGGTGAATAGCAAAGGTCTTTTCCCTAGGGTAGGGGATTTCAAGGCTAGGAAACATATTTTTAAAGTGAGAGGAGCAAGATTTAAAAGGACATGAGAGACAACTTTTTGATTACACAGAGTGGTTAGTGTGCAGAATGAACTGCAAGAAGTGGTGGATGCAGGTACAGTTACAACATTTAAAAGACATTTGGATAAATACATGAATAGGAATGTTTGGAGGGATATGGGCCAAACACAGGCAGGTGGGACTAGTTTACTTTGGGAACATGGTCAGCATGGACTGATTCCATCCTGTGGAATGGTCTGACTGGTTCACATATATTGGTCTCACTGAGGTCCTTGGAAAAACCAGTAGAAACCAAAGTAACTGAAACAGAACAGGAGGACCATCCTGAATTTTTTCCTAACTGTGTTCTGATTAGACCTCAGGCCCATAGAATTAGATTTAAAGAAGTGGAGTCAGTGACAAAGGAAGATGATTTGAAAATTAAATAAAAAGGATGAAAGAAAAGAAAATGAGGCTAACATCTTTAGCCTGTCTTAAGTGCAACAAATGAATTCTGAACTGCATTAGTAATATCAAATAGCCTACTCAAAAACTGAATCAGAAGCAATACCTGAGTGTTATTATTTACAAGACAAAGTGTTAATGAGGAAAGTGAGATCACCTCAATTACCGGATGAGGTGGTAGCCCTATCTCAATATTAAAATAAAATGTTAAGATTGGCTCAAAGTTCCAATGGTCGGTTGCTTGGGTATTAGGAAAGCACAGGCTAAAATTCGAAAACATCATATTTGCTAATATTATGTAAAAAATGCTTTTTTTGCCAGATATACCATATATATCAGATAGAAGAAACCCCAAAGCTCAACCAAACCTTTAATTCCAATACCAGCTTCTGAAGGATTGTTCAGCACTGTCTTCATGGAATGTGTAGAACCCCTCCAGACATGATATATCTTTTAATAATTATAGATGTGTTGACAATATTTTCTGAAGCAGTTACCTTTGGGGAAATTTATAGCAAAAAATGGTCGTGGGAAAGTCAAGATATGGATTACCCCAAAAAATACAATTAGATCAAAGTTCGAGTTTTATGTTACAATTATTCAAAGAACAATAGAAATAAAACAATGTCTTCAGCTTATCACCCAGATCACAAGGAGCATTAAAAATATGGCATCAAACTTTGATGACCATGATTAAAGCTTATTGTCAGGAATGTCCTAACAATTGGGGTGAAATTACTGTTTGCCATTAGTATGCCCTTAATGAGTCCACAGGACTCCGTTGTTTTAAACTGATTAATATAACTGAACATAAGGTGAGAGGACCTCTTGAATTGATCAAACAGAATTTTATGAGCCAAAGCTCAGAGAAAAAAACTTCCTACTTACGTTTAAAGTTTCAGACAGAAACTAAGCACAGTGTGAGAGTTATCCAAAAAGCATTCAAAAAGTACTTAAAAAATGGTGAAAACTAGTGCTGATAAAACGGCCAAAGGTGGAAATTGTGTTGCTGGAATCAAGGCACTAGTGCTATTACCTATCTCGGGAACTATTAAGAGCAAGATTCACTGGATCTTACCAATCAAAAATCAGAAATGAGGTGAATTATGTTGTGAGTAATCCAGACAGGAGGAACGAATCAATGAGTGCGTCATGTTACTATGTTAAAGCGATGTTATGGCAGGGAGGCAGACAGCGAACAAGTGTGCTTATTGGAGTGAAAGACATGGGGAATGAAGATACCCGAACAACTGGACAATAAATCAAAAAACATGCAGATTCAAACACGGAACATGCAATAATCATACTGTTTTATAGAGGTGGTTAGGAAGTTAGATGGAATATTATGCTAGCTTCTAGAAAATACTGAACAGATTTATAAACTTACATTCTCATAAATCGTTTTTGGTGGATAGGCCAGGAAGATGATCTTTGGCTGTACAGTTATACACGATGTTAATGCTTGATGCAAAAAATCCTTCCAGACTCAATTGAAAGTTGTTAGGGCAAGTGAGGGAAAACAGAAATTCATGATGGACAGTGATATTGTTGTCATTTGCACTGGACCTCAACCTAATCTGTCCTCTTGTTCCTCCTCTGCTTCTGAAAAGTATACAAAAACCAACATTTTTCAGTTCTGAAGTGAGTCTTATCTGACTCAAAGCATTAACTCTACTTCTCCCTCTCCAAATGCTGTCAGACTTGCTGAACTTCTCCAGCATTCTGTATTTGTTTCAGATTTTCAGCATTTGCAGTAGTTTGCTTTGCTTATCAATCCAATTGTTGAACTGAATTATAGTTACTGGAGCTCACCTTTTGTGATGGCACCAAAACTGGATGGGTCGCAACAATTATGTATTAACACAAAGTCAATTTGAGAATGAAAGCAGATCCTTACATGCTTTCACAATGTGCAGACTGCATTGAAAAAAATTGGCTACACGTGATTTGTCACTAAAATCAATTTGCTGAAAGCATATTCACAAGTTCCATTGAGTGGCACAGCCAAAGAAATAACAGCTTTTATAATACTGGATGGACTTTATAAATGTAAAATAGTGCCAATTAGAATGAAAAACGGACCAGCAACATTCCAAAAATTAACCAACAATGTATTGAAGGATTGGATAACTGCAATGTCTGTATTGATGACCTGCGTTCACTCAAATCTGGGAATAACGTTTACAATACATGAATGAAGTTTTTTTTTCAGTTATAAACAGCCAACTTGCTCATAATTTTGGCTAAAAGTGGGTTTGCCAAAGTGAAAGTAACTTATTTGGACCACACTGTAGGACATGACCAAACAGCATCTAGGGAAATGAAAATAAGGGCCATCTTGAATTCTCCTGTTCCTAAGATGAAATGTGAAATTCTGTGACATTGTTGCATGAATGGATTTTGATGGGAAGTTTAGTCTGAATTACAGCACTGTCGTGGCTTCTTTGACAACTTTATTGAAGGCAGGAAATTTTAATGGGCAAAAGAATATCAGAGTACCATTGACAATTCTAAAGTTTTGTTGATAGCAGCATTTAATTATGAGAAACCATTCAAACCAGCTGTTGATGCAAGTGACATTAGTGTGGACACTGTTTTACTACAAGATAATGAGATGCAGATCAATGGTCAGTCAGTTGCTTTTCTGAGAAACTGATTATTTGTTAACAGAATTATTCAATGGTAGAGAAACACTGAATTGTGTGTTGAATATAAAGAAATTTGATGTTTGTATATGCAATGACTCTGGAAAAATGATAATACAGCAGATGCTTTGTCAAGACCAAATTTCAATGAAATCGTATACCATGATTAAAATAAGCCTGCACAGAGAATGGTTATTAGACCCCACGCATATTAAATATAAATAGATTATTACAATTGATGTACCATGACTCTTAAAGATACTTCTTCAGTTTTTTTGGGGGGGAGGTGTGGTGAAAGGTCTGTAATATGTTATCATTTTGGATTTGGATTTCAAAATTTAGGCAGATAGATTTTGATTAATTGCCTAAAGTTTTCTTTTAATGATCAGAAAGCCATTTGAAACAGTAAGCTAAATACATCATGCCCAAGAAGAGATAACTTCAACCAACTCCCTAGTAGACCCCTGTGAGGTTACTGTATAAAATGTTTAGACTGTTGGGTTTATGACAGGCAGAATAAACATATGAAGGTAATTGTTTAGTTCTGACTTCAGAACAGAATGTTCAAACTCTTAGCTCAAAAGATAGTACTGTTTTTTTCTGGTATGGGAACCATGTATTTTCCAGTTCTGTTCAGGCTGATCAGTCACTCCAGCAGAAATAGTTTCTGATCTGTGAGGCTTCCAAGCCAAGAAAATTAAGATTAAAATTTTCAAGTTGTCAAAACAGAAAGATTTAGGCATCAAAACTGAGAGGTTTATGCTTGCAGACTTTGTAATGTACCATAAAATTGTCTCTACAATTCAAGATAAAGAAACTGGGAAGTGTCAATTAGGTAAAGATTTAAAAAGCTAAAATAAGAGTGATCATTCTCTGGGATTGTGTCACTGTAATGGATGGTGTTAGGGAACAGGTTAAAACAATATTTGATGTTTATATTAAGTATTTTAAAATTTGTCATATACATATTGTGCTTATTTATTTCTATGTTTGAGTAATCAACTTATGTTCTGCTGTTAAAAAAACATGTTCAGCTTCATGTGAATAAGTTGTGTCTAACCACAGCATTAACCAACAGCAAAAGATTAAACATGTGATCTAACAAGCCAAGTTTCATTCTGGAATTTGATCAGTATGGTGCTATCATTACAAGTAATATAGCTGACATTTGAGGGGAAGCTGCATAAATAGATGGGAGGAGGGGGAGGAGGAGTATTAGAAATAAAATAGGCATCCTGTGCGGAATGAAACAAGCACAGGCTACTTAGAAGGAATTATGCAGAATTCACAGCAATGTGAGAGATCATTATATATCAATGACATTCACCAGTGATGCTCAAATCCCAAGCCCAATGGCCTGTTTTAATGCTATAACTTAGGTAATTCTATATTACAAAAGGTCATTATGTCTGTGCATTCTGGACTTATCACGTTTTTACATACATGCCTCATTCATCATTTATAATATCTGACTTAATGATAAACATGTTCCATAATTCTATTTTCTTTTGTTGAAAATTTTTTTTTCCTGATTTGTAAAAATCATATCTTGCATTGATTCTTGTCTTCTTGTAGTTCTGGGTAGAGGCACTTTACTAGTTGTTTATTTGTTTATAGATAGTGGCATCGAAACCTTTAGTGCATTTAACCAAAACAGGTTAATATCCCTGTTAAAATAGCAATGGACGGCATTTCAGGAGATTGTGTTAAATGTTCTTAACACTGGTCTTTCACAATGTAATTGACTAAATCAATTAGTCACACAATGGTTGCCAGTTAAGAACGAGCCCCTTGTTTAACGTACGGAAATTTAACAGAGTGAGTGCCCTTGGTTTTAATGCTTTGGCGCTTTCTGGTCCAATGTATCCAAATAATAACACACGTAAGTCTTCTTCAACATCCTATTGTATAAATTGTCATGAACATTTAAAATATGCCCTTCTTGCCTATGTCCTGTTCTGATGAGTGCATGACAGAAAAAGCTCAACAACATGTGTGAAACAACTACTGCTCTGGACCCACTGTATCTCTCCGCTCCCACTTCAAAACTATGCCCTCTATTTCTAGACTTTCCTACCATGGGGAAAAAGGGATCAAAGGTATGGGGAGAAAGTAGGAACACCGTACAGAGTTGGATGATCAGCCATGATGATATTGAATGGTGGAACAGACTGGAAGGGCTGAATAGCCTATTCCTCCACCTATTTTCTATGTTCCTATAAAGAGTTGAGGTACATCAGCCTGGTTACCTGGGAGATCAGGTAAATCAAATAGTGGAACTAGCTGGAAGATCTTCATCTTTTGTTCCTATTCTTCATGGGCTTGGGGTAGGGCATGAAAACAGAGGGGGAGCTTTTAACTGAAAGCTATCCTGAAACCTTTGCTAAAAATAATGTTGGGTAAGGATCAGGTTTAGACTCGTATAATAATGCCCTTCATGGTCAGATTGTTTGGCAACACACTCTCAAAAAAAAACCCATACACTTGGATTAGTCATCAAGGAAATGGGAAAAGAAAAATTACTTGTAACGTTCAGAGTGTTCAATAATGCCCAAATAAGGAATTAAAGACTCTGTCACTGACATAGTGCATGATCGGAGCCCTGACACAATTCAAATAGCAAGGCTTATGGAGAAGTTGCTTGCATTTGACTTCACCCCACATCCTGAGACTAAAGGAATAATTATGGCCAGTTCCTCTTTTCTCACCTGTACTCACTGAGAAGTAACTTGGGAGACTGGGGGCTTGGACAATCCCCAGTGACACATCTTCTGGCCCTTCCCATAGAATTTGGAAGCTTTTGACCTTCCGCGACACTTTCCCCGATAATTGCCCACTGATGGAGGTTTCTCCTCCCCCATGTTCCCCTTAGAATTGTACTAAAGATATCTTACCACAATTGGGGTAATGATCTCATCATTTCTTAACAAACGTAAAACATTAGCTCATCTTAACAGAGATCTCCAACACCATGGATTATGATCAAACCACCGCAGATTCACTATCCACAGCTGCTTTATTCTAAATTAAGCAATACATGTTAAGATCCATTTCTCAGGACATCACAAATCCTTAAAAGTAGGAAGAAAACAGGTAAATTAAGTAAGGTTGTATAAGTGATTAGAATTGCTTCCCTCCAAGTTTGTCCCGCACTCTCCAGGAATCGAACGTTAAGCTCCTGGACTTGGCTGTGATCAAGCCAAGTGGCAAAGTTATCGCGAGCATTAAAGGTATATTCTCGGAGTATTTTCATTATCGAAGTACTGAAGATGGATTGAGGAAAATCTGCAATGCTCATTAATGGAATGCACTGCCTGGGAGGGTAGAAGAGGTGGGAAACTTTGCAACCTTTAAAAAAGTACGTGGATGAGCATTTCAACGTCAACATTCACAGTCATGGGCTAAGTGCTTGAAAGTGAGATTAGTATAGAGAAGTCAGTGCAGACTTAATGGCCAAAGGCCCTCTTCTGAGGTGTGTGACTCTATGACTCCAAATTAGAATTTGAATAAGGTTTACTCATCACATATATTCAAGTACAGGGATACAGTGAAAAGTGTACAATGTTGCCATTCACTGCGCCATCTTAGGTACAAGGTATCTAGATATAAAATCTTAGGTTAAAAAGTAGAGAAATAAATAAATAATTTAAAAGTTCAACAATACAGTTCTTCTCAGCGTAAAGAAGTTAATAAAAAAAAGTTAAAAGTTCCAAATTACAGTCTTCTTTAGCCATGGGTCTGCAGTCATGCTAAGCATAAAGTTATGTGCTAAAACATCTGGGAATAAAATGAAGGTTAACATACTATGAGTAATGTTTGGATTTTTTTGAAGGTTTTAGAAGGATTGACGGTGTGACAAAAAAAAACTGTGCTCTCTGTAAAGAGAAAAATGAGAAGTTTTTTGGACAGAAAGAATAAACTGTCGGAAACTATCATACAAACACAGGAGTGAAAGAATCCCTCAATGTCAGCAAAATGAAGGAGCTGGTCAACGACTTCAGGAAGCAGATGGAGGAATGCCCCTGTCTGTATCGATGGTGCTGAGGTGGAGCTTCAA
The DNA here is from genome assembly GCA_024137785.1 of Ginglymostoma cirratum. Lineage (NCBI taxonomy): Eukaryota > Metazoa > Chordata > Chondrichthyes > Orectolobiformes > Ginglymostomatidae > Ginglymostoma > Ginglymostoma cirratum. Next base: position 12,497,260 of record JAHRHZ010000008.1, on the reverse strand, counting down.
GTTCCAGGGAGTACGTATCACCAATGATCTATCCTTGTCCATCCACATCAATGCTACAGTCAAGAAAACGCACCAACGCCTCTACTTCCCCAGAAGGCTAAGAAAATTCAGCATGTCCACAATGACTATTACCAATTTTTATAGATGCACTATATCCAGATGCACCACAGCTTGGTATGGCAATTACTCTACACAAGACTGCAATAAACTAGAGACAGTTCTGAATGCAGGCCAGTCCATTACGGAAACCAGCCTTCCTTCCATTGACTCTGTCCATACTTCCCACTGCCTCAGGGGAGTAACCGACATAGTCAAAGGCACCACCCACACCAGTTATACTCTCTTCCGCCCACTTCCACCAGGCAGCAGATACACAAGTTTAAAAACACATACCAACAGATTCAAGAACAGCTTTTTCCCTGCTGTTATCAGAGTTATAAAAGAACCCCTCATACATTAGAGCTGATCTTTCTCTGCACCTTCTCTATAGCTGTAACACTATATTCTACATTTTGTTCTATTACCCTGGTGTACTTACATAAGGTATGATTTGTCTGGCTAGCATGAAAAACAATATTTTTCATGGTAACTTGGTACATGAGACAATAATAATAAAACAAATCAATCAAAAAAATGCAATGTTTAAATTTATATAGTGACTCACAATATGTATAAAACACTCCAATTTTGATGTAAAAATAGAGGCAGGTGGGTTTTGATTAGTCCTGTGAAGGTTTTGTTTTTAAACAGGTCAAAATGTCTTTTGGAACAGTGATGAAAGTGCAGGAATTCCTAGACTGCATTTCACTTCAGTCATCTGCCTAGCTTGCACCTGTGGTGTTATTGGATGAAATGTTTATACCATTGAGTTTATGACAGATAGAGCAAACACATCGAGGTAATTAGTGTAGCTTTAGCTTCAGAATAGAAGATTCAATGTTTTAGTTCAAAAGAATCCAGACTGCAGTTCAGAAAGTAGAATGGTTTCTCCAACCATGGAAACCAGCTCAAGGGTTTTAGTGTGGAGCTTCCAAGTTAGGAGAGATGACATAGAAGTTTTATCTTCGAACTGAGAATGTTTGGGGAACACCTGGAATTTTGGTGAAAGGTTCAAGTTATCAGTTTCACAAAAGAATCAGAAAAAAGTCTCAAGCTGAGTCCAAGCATAATAAACTAGAAAACATCAGTTAAGAAAATATTTAAAAAGCTGAGTCAGAAGTAATATTTCCCTGGAACTAAGTCTCTATAATACATGGCATTGGGGCAACAGGTTGAAGCATTGTTTTGATGTTTATGTTCAGATCATTCTAACTGTTTTCATATATATGATTGCTTTTCCTTCTTTTATGTAATGAACTTATGTTTTGTTGTTGAAGAACATCCACGGCTTTGTGTGGATAGCAGTGACCAACCATCACAGTAACCATCTATCAACTGTTATGAACCCAGCTTATGTTAGGATTGGTTAAATCAGATGACAGACTGAAATCGGATTTCACAGATCATGCAAAATAGAAGAAAAATAAATAAACCAAAGCAGTTACATATAACATGAGTTTAAAGATTTTAAAACATACAGTAAAAAACAAACTATTAATCCCAACAGCACCCCGTTACAGTACCCAAACACCAGAGAATTCCCTTCTGTCACAGAGCTGCTAGACAGAGGAGATGATGGCTTAGTGGCATTATCGCTAGACCATTAATCCAGAAACTCAGCTAATGTTCTGGGGACCTAGATTCATATCCCGCTATGGCAGATGGTGGGATTTGAATTCAATAAAAAAGATCTGGAATTAAGAATCTACTGATGACCATGAAACCATTGTTGATTGTCACTAATGTCCTTCAAGGAAGGAAACCTGCCATCTTCACCTGGTCTAACCTCCATGTGACTCCAGACCCAATGTAATGTCGTTGACACTCAATTGCCCTCCGAAATGGCCTAGCAAGCCATTTAATTGTACCAATCTCTACAACATCTCACAGAAATAAAACTATATGGATCACCTGGCATCACCTAGGCACTGGAAAAGACAACAGTTAAAACAGTCACATTGACTCTGTAAAGTCCTCCTTACTAACATCTGGGGACTAGTTCCAACATTGGGAAAGCTGGTTCACAGACTGCTCAAGCAATGACCTGACACCTCATGGTCATGGAATCGTACTTTAAGGCACTGTCACTGACACCACTGTCACCATCCCTAGATATGTCTTGTCCTACCAGCTGGTCAAACCCAGTAAAAGTGGTGGCACAGTGGTATACAATGTTGAGTCCTCAACATTGACTCCAGACCCCGTGAAGTCTCATGGCTTCAGGTTAAACATGGGGAAAGAAACCTCCTGCTTGCAGGCAGTACTGAGGATGGCAAGGGCCAAAACGTACTCTGGGGGAGAAGGGGGTGGATTTCAATAACCACCAAGAGTGGCTTGGCGGCTGTACTACTGATCAAGCTGGTTGTGTCCTAAAGGACATAGCTGCTAGACTGGGTCTGCAGCAGGTGGTGAGGGAACCAAACATACTTAACCTCATCTTTATTAATCTACTGGCTGCAGATGCATCTGTCCATGACAGAATCATTAAGAGTGACCACTGTTCAGACCTTGTGGAGTCAAAATCAAAGTCAAATTACATCGAGAATAACCTCTGTCGTGTTGTGTGGCACTATCACCATGCTAAATGGGAACAGACTTTGCACAGATCTAGCAACTCAAGACTGGACATCCACAATGGGCTGTGGGCCATCAACAGCTGTAGAATTGTACTCCAGCACAATCTGCAAACTTATGGCCTGGCATATCCCCCACTCAACCATTACCATCAAGCCAGGGGATCAATGGAGAGAGCAGGAGGGCATGCCAGGAGCAGCACCAGGCATACCTGAAAATGAGGTATCAACCTGGTGAAGCCACCAAACAGGATTACTTGTACGCCAGACAACATAAGCAGCAAATGACAGACAGAGCTAAGCGATCCTACAAACCACGGATCAGATCTAAACTCTGCAGTCCTGCCACATCCAGTCGTGAATGGTGGTGGGCAATTAAACAACTCACTGGAGAAGGAAGCTTCACAAATATCCTCATCCTCAATGACGGAAGAGCCCAATGTATCAGTGCAAAAGATAAGGCTGAAGCATTTGCAGCAATCCTCAGCCAGAAGTGCTGAGCGGACGATTCCACTTGGCCTCCTCCAGGAGTCCCCAGCATTACAGATACCAGTCTTCAGCCAATTAGATTCACTCCAAGTGATATCAAGAAATGGTTAGAGACAGTGGATACCAAAAAAGTTATAGGCCCTGTCAACATTCCGACAATAGTCCTGAAGACCTCTGCTCCAGAACTTGCCAATCCCCTAGCCAAGCTCGAGTACTGTTACAACACTGGCATATACCTGACAATGTGGAAAATTGCCCAGGAATGTCCCATACACAAAAAGCAGGACAAATCTAACCCAGCCAATGATTGTCCCAGCAGTCTACTCGAGATCATCAGTAAAGTGATGGGTGGTGTCATCCATAGTGCTATCAACAGCACTTGCTTAGCAATAACCTGCTCAGTGACGCCCAGTTTGGGTACCACCAGGGCCACTCAGCTCCTGACCTCATTACAGCCTTGGTTCAGACATGGACAAAAGAGCTGAATTCCAGAATTGAGGTGAAAGTGGCATCAAAGAGCACTAGCAAAACTGAATTCAGAGGCAAACTGTCCGCTAGTTGAAGTCATACCTGGCACATAGGAAAATGGTTGGTTTGTTGGAGTTCAATCATCTCAGCTCCAGTTCATCACTAAAGGAGTTCCTCAGGGTAGTGTCCCAGGCCCAACCATCTTCAGTTGCTTCATCAATGACGTTCCTTCCATTATTAGGTCAGACGTGGAGATAATCGCTAATGACTGCACAATGGTCAGCACCATTTGCGACTCCTCAGATACTGAAGCAGTCCATGTTCAAATGCATCAAGATCTGGACAATATTCAGGCATGGACAGATAAGTGGCAAGTAAAATTCAGACCACATAAATGCCAGACTATGTCAACCACCAATAAGCGACAATCTAATCACCACCCCCTGACATTCAATGATGTTACCATCACTGAATCCTCCACTATCAACATCCTACGGGTTACCACTGACCAAAAACTCAACTGGACTCACCACATAAACACAGTGGCTACAAGAGTAGCTCAACGTCTAGGAATACTGCAATGAGTAACTCACTCCCTGATTCCCCAAAACCTGCCCACCACCTACAAGGCGCAAATCAGGTGCATAATAGAATCCTTATCTGGATGAGTGCAGCTCCAACAACACTCAAGAAGTTCGACACCATCCAGGATAAACCAGCCCACTTGACTGGCACTCACATCCACAAGCATCCACTCCCTCCACCACTAACACTCAGCAGCAGTGTTTACTATCTACAAGATACACTGCAGAAATTCACCCAAGATCCTCAGTTAGCACCTTCCAAGCCCACAACCACTTTCATCTACAAGGACAAAGGTAGCAGATAAATGGGAAAACCATCAGCTTCAAGTTCTCCTCCAAGCCATTCACCATCCTGACTTGGAAATACATCACCATTCCTTCACTGTTGCTGGATCAAAATCCTGGAATTCTCTCCCTAATTGCATGATGAGTCATGCTACAGGAACAGTTCAACAGCAACAGCTCAAAAAGGTAGCTCACCACCACGTTCTCAAGGGCAACTAGGGATGGGCAATAAATGCTGGCTAGCCAGAGACACCATATCCCACGAATGAGTAAAAACAGAGGGCTCTGTTATCTGACATTTTGACTCCTGGTCTTAATAATCTAATAAACTTTGACTTAAGTCTCCATGCAACTGAACTTAGACCTTCTCAGGTTCAAACAACCCAATCAGGGTTTTAACCAAACACTCCTGGTCTGGAACTTTCAAACTACACCCCTTACACCGAGTTAATCTTGAACTGTTAAACCATAACTTATCTTCCTTCTTCAGAATAAGGAGTTTTATATATCCAGCTTGAACCAGGACTTCTGTAAGCTGAGCTGAAACTAAAGGTTTTTTTGAAGTTATGGGTGTTTACACTGACCAAAGAAAGCACCATTCTGAATCCTTCAAACTGAAATCTAATGCATCACATGGTTTAGTTTGTTCACGGGTAAAAATCTCTCGATATAAAAATCCCATTTGCTTCCAAGAACGTTCTCTCATTCTCTTTTGTTTTATACAAATTATGGCTTCAGAAAGCCTTAGAAGTTAATCAGTAAACCCATTCTTAGACTTTGACCAAAGCCGAAATGCCACTTATTCAAAATCCAAACTGTAAAATAACATATTAAAATAGGTATAAAACATAGGATTTGTACCACCCAAGCCAGGTTTAATTCTCAGACCTGACTTTGCCACCATTATCAGCTGAGACCATAACTCAACCTCAAGATATTCAAAAGCCTTTTACACCTATGCAAATAGGGCTTGAGCCTACCAAATTGTTACTCAGATGCACAAGTCCTATAAATCAAGCCATGGCTAAGAAGAGATATTACACTACACTCTTCAGTTGCTTTCCTCTGCAATTCATGGGGGTATAGTTCAATCGGCATCAGCAACCCTGGTTAAAAAAACACTTGTGTTTATACAGTGCCTTTCATAACCTCAGGGCATCCCAAAGCATTCAGCAGCCAACAGAATTCTTCTGAGTTGATCACTGCTGGAATGTCAGAAAAATGGTAGCCAGTGTGTACATATCAAGATCCTACTAACAGCAATTTGATAATGACTTGAGAGTTTGTATTTTTTAGTGGTGTTAAAATAAAATTAAATATTGACCAAGGACAGAATTCCATTGTTGTTATTTGAACAACAATATAATCTTTTTCATCAACTGGAAGGGAACTGAAGTAGTGACCCCAACCCCAACACATACACATGCGCACACACACACAGTTGCTAGTGGAATTTAAACATTATGATTAAATCTGGGATCTAAAATTCATCTGAGTCACAGAGACCATGACAACTATCAGCAATTGCTATAAAAGCCTGATGTTTCACGAATGCCCTGTAGGGGAAGGCAATTGGCCATCATTACGGGGTCTGACTCACATGTGAATCCAGTCTCAGCATTATGGCTGATTCTTAACTGCCTTCTGAAGTAGCCCTAGCAAGCTGGACAATCAGGGATGAGCAACAAATGTTGGCCTTGTCAATAATGCAAGCATCCTACGAAAATTAGCAAGAAAGGGAAGATAGCATCTCAGTTTATTATCCTATCATTCCATCAGTATTGCATTGAGACCATCAACTTGGATTATATGCTCAAGCAATTTGACCCACAGTCATTGCAGGCAGTGCCAAGAATACATTATAAGTGACAAAAGAAAATCCAACACAATCGAGAAATACATGTAGGCCATTCAGCTCATTAAGCCTGATCTGCTGACAATTAGGTCACGTTTGATCATCTACGTCATTGTCACTTCCCTGCACTACCACCGCGTCCCACCCCACCATATCGCTTGATGTTATTGGGGATGGGTCATGCCAGTCATGCCCACATCCCATGAAAAAATTAATGAAAGAAAATGTTACTGATATGTACTTTGTAAATGAAGGACAAGCTCTTGTGATTTAACAGGTTAGTCACCTTAGAAAGTCTAGTTTCTGACTTGCTCTTGTTGCCACAGTATTTATATGGCTGAATGGCAACACCTCCAGGATGTTCATAGTAAGGGATTCAGCAATGGTTAAAACATTGAATGTCAAGAGGAATTGGTTAGACTAAAATTTAATTTAAGGTCCAGTAATGAAATGATTAAGTTAGTACAGGCCCCAACAAAATTTTAGGAAAAGAATGTGGAGACATTCTTAAAGAAAATCTTGAAACAACACTGGACATTGCTCAGGCAGAGCAGGTTGATGGTGATGTTTGTGTGTCATTGTCAGAGAAGGCTTCTAAGGATTATTTTGCAGCAACAAACCTACTCTGGGTGTACACAGGTCAGGTGCTGAAGCGTAGACAAAATTTTAGAAATTTCAAGGAACAGTCTGGGCAAACTTATCTAAAACGTGATACGGTAAAGCAAAATAATTTTGACAGGTGGATTGAGGAGTTAGTAGGTAAGTACCACATATGAAGCTCTGAGAGAGGTAAGTCACATCGAATTTCGAAAATATCTTACTAACTTTACCAATTGTTCAAGACCAGAGGAGTGCAACTATTGAATGATCAGCAGAAATGTCTTACAATTGTGGGCTGATTCAGAAAAATAAAGCTTTACCTTATCATCCCCTAAAACAGGGAAGGACAGACAATGAGTGAAAGAAAGGTTGGTATTCAGGATAAAGAAGGGACATCTTGAAATACGCCAAGAATTCTTCAAACTGGAAAGGAGGATAGAATCATAGAATCCTTAGTGTGGAAGGAGGCCATTCAGCCCATCAACACCAACCCTCTGAAGAGCACCCCACCCTAACCCTGTAACCCTGCATTTCCCATGGCTAATCCACCTAGCCAGCACATTTTTGGACTGTGGGAGGAAACCATAGCACCCAGAAGAAACCCATGCAGACATGGGAAGAATGTCCAAACTCCACACAGAAAAGTGCCCAAGGATGGAATTGAACCTGGGTTCCTGGCGTTGTGAGGCAGTAGCGCTTCTGAGCCACCGTGCTGCCAGGATACTGAGGGTGGAGGGTGAAAATCGAAGGCCTCAGCATCTCCAAAATGAAAAACAGGGGCACATTCATTCAGAGTAGTGTGGGAAATCCAGGGGACTTACTGGAATTCATAAGATTGAGCCTGAGAAAGGAACTCAAAACGAAAATACCGCAGACCAAATTATAGCTTTAACTACAACCAAGAAACTGAAGGTAAAATCTCCTAGCAGTAGCATTCCTGCTAATATCTCTCCTTCTGCACAGATCTCTGAGGTCCATGTGTAGCAGTGGCTTCTAGAATAAGCTGTGAATGGCATCAGCATGCTGATTGTCATATGCAGGCCCTTGGAGCAGTTGTGCATGCATGTTTGCTATGAGTGCACGTGAGGCCAATAGAGGACAGGAGAGATATAAATGGTTTTTGTCAAAAGAATAGCCCCTTTTGTCTTCAAAGAACACTGCTAAAACCGTAACTACAGTAAGGAAAACAGGAGCTACTCAAACATTTTTGTCAGAAAGAACATAATCCTTCCTCTAGAGAATGCAATGAAAACCAAGGTGCTAGTAAAAAGATACAAGTGAAGAGTATAACCTAGTTCCATTATATAAAAATCAAATTAGATTGTGAGGTGTCATCAGAACAGTGATGGTAGGAGTTATTTAGAAATTACCTGTGGATGGAGTCGACCTATACCTAGGGAATGACGTGGCTGGAGTGTAGGTTTTAGCTTCACCCAAAATCACAAAGTCTGAATGAGGTTAAAAGGACGGAACAGTTGCAAGAACAAGGTCCACATATTTTTCCATTGTGTCTAGTGACCAGAACAATAGCCAAATGAAGTCAATCACAGAACGAAACAATGCCACAAGCAGATGTTAGGGTTGCGTAAACACTCTTTAATGAGGATAAACACAAGGAGCATTTAGTATGTCCTTGTTAATTGAGGCTCAGAAAGCAGCTGAAGTCACCTGTCAAACGCACTAACCTAAGGAGAGGTACCTCAGATTCTGAAAACATTGATTAAGGCATATTATCACAAATGCCCACAAAATTGGGTCAAAGGTTTAAATTTATGATTTTTTTTGTTACCAGACATTCCCAAATTAATCTAGCATACTTAATCCCCTCAAACTGATCTATGGTCACGAGATAAGAGGTCCATTAAAACCAATTAAGGAAGAATTCTCAAGGCAACAAGACAAATCCTCAAAGATAATAGGTACTGCGGATGCTGGAGAATCCGAGATAACAAGGTGTGGAGCTGGATGATCTTGGATTGAGTGTTCGTAATTCTTGACAAACCCCCAGGAGCCAGTTGCAATGTCATTTCTCTGCCTCTTTTCTCTTTAGTATGTCAAGTGAAAGGAAGAACTGCATTCAGAGATACTGAAGGAAATATTCTAAAACAGAAAGGAAAAGACAAGACCCCGAGTCCAACTGATCAGCCAATGAAATAAAAACTATGCATCACTTTGCAGACAACACTGAGTCAACATCAATACAATACAGATGCAGAACAGATCCTACCCATAGCGTATGTGTCAAACTATCTGCTGCGTTATGTGAATTAGTGTGTATTTGAGTAAAAAGCTTAAGGTTGATAGCAGCTGTTTAGTAATTAGTAATTTATAATCTATCTTTTTGTAACTTCAAAGTACAAGTGTTTTTATATCAGAATAACATTTCCACTTCATGAAGTCTGGTGTATGTTACTTTAGGGTTCTGATTGGAGGTCAGTAATTTTTGTGGTTTTATTAGATTCAAATACGTCTGGCACAGCTTGTAAAATAGTGGCACTCGATTATCAATGCACTGCCAGATCTGGAAACCAATACTGACCAATGAATCTTACAAAGTAATGGATGACCAAGAAGACCAAATCGACATACTGCTCAAAAGACACCTGGTGTTAGAAACAAAATTCAAATCACAGTGAGAATGGAACTGAGGAAACAAAGCTGTAACCTAGGACTTTGATGATAACCCAATTTGATGATAAATTGGAAGATCTCGCATGAGATTACCAAACTACTACATAATAATTAGAAAGAAGATTCATGAAGTAACATAACCAATTAACAACTTGAGGATTTTTTACTTAATGGAGAAATAGGCTGCTGATTACCAAGGCTGAAAAATAATTCAAGTGCAACTTGAGATCTTGGCTTAACATGCACTATGGGCATCAGATCTGAAATGGTCACTTCAAGAATAAAGCATGCTGCACATTTTTCAATTGTACACATAAGATGAATCAAAAGAAGATAAAGATTGCTTAAAAGATAGATTCACTACAGAGTTTGGTTGCAACCATCATTTATCACCTCTACAATCTGTGGTCCAAGCCACACAGACCAGAAAGTTTGTTTTCTCTGCCGTCAGTGACTGAACTGAAATGAGTCATACAGACTTACAACACGGAAAAAAACCTTTTGGTCCAACCAGACCAAAGGAACCATAATCCCAAACTCAACTAGTTCCACCAGCCTGCGCTCACATCCACCACTTCCTCTGCAAGTTCATTCCACACATGAACCACGCTGTAAAAAAAGCTTCCCCTCACGTCTTTTTTAAAATGTTTCTCCTCTCACCTTTAAAGTGTGCCCCCTAGAGTTGAGACCCCTCACCCTAGGGAAAAAGACACCTGCCATTTACCTTATCTATACTTCCCATGATTTTATAGACTTCTAGAAGGTCACCCCTCAACCTCCTATGCTCCAGTGAAAAAACATCCCAGCCTTTCCTTATAACTTAAATCCTCCATTCTGGGCAACGTTCTGGAAAATCTTTTTTGAACCCTCTCCAAATTAATAATATCCTTCCTGTAACAAAGCAGCCAGAAGAACCCTCACCAACATCCTGTACAACCTCAACATGACAGCTCAACTGCTATACTCAAAGATCTGAGTGTGCTAAACACTTTAACAACCTTATCAACATGTGATGCAAACTTCAAAGAATTATGTACCATAACTCCTAGGTCTCTGTCTACAGCATTACCCATGATCCTGCTTTTAATTGTATAAGTCCCACCCCTATTTGTTTTATCAAAATTCACTACCTCGCATTTATCCAAATTAAACTCCTCAGCCTATTGATCCAACCTTCACTATCCACTACACAACTAATTTTGTTGTCATCTGCAAGCTTACTAACTATGCTGTCAGTATTCTCATCTAAATGATTTATATAAATGACAAAAGTGGACACTGCTGGTCACAGACCTCCAGTTCGAAAAACAACGCTCTACATCACACTTTGTCTCCTGCCATTAAGCCAATTTTGTATCCAGTTGGCAAGCTCACCCTGAATCCCAAGTGATCTAACTTTACTAATTAGTCTACCATGTGGAACCGCGCGAAAGGCTTTACTAAAAGTCCAGGTAAACAATATCCACCACTCTGCCCTCATCAATCTCCTTGGTTACTTCCTCCAAAATCTCAATCAAGTTTGTGAGACACAATTTCCCTTGCACTAAACCATGCTGACTATCCCTAATCATTCCTTGCCTCTCCAAAGGCATATAAATGAAGGACAAGCACCAATTCCTAATGTTTGATGTTGTAAACCTACCCAATACCTCAAAGTTCTAAGAGAGATGAGTTTTATGTTAAACAGATAAAGTCATAGGATGGTTACAGCACAGATTAACCAGTTACTTATGGTTAAACAGTGAAAACCCTTCAGCAGTTGTAGTTACAGCACATTAATACAGCAGTGTGCTTTGGCATGAATTTTGCTAGAAATCTACCACATGGAACAATAGCTCTTATAGCATTTGCATTAAGACGTTCTTAAAACACTTCTAAAAGTCTTCTCAAGATAAGAACAATGCTGATAAACTCACATTTATTGTCTATTACCAATCATCCTGAAATGGTGTTGATAATCTCATTAAATCTTTGTTGACTTGTGGTGGTATGTTAGTTGGGAAATTCCACGCTGTTGATCCAGCAATGAAGTGAATTAGAGGGGGCAGGTTATCTAACATAGCAGGATAGTATGCTACTTGTAGGGGAACAGGGAAATGTTGATATTCCCCTAACACTGCCCTGTCCAGTTAATAACACCATGGGGCTGAAGTGATGTCAAAGTTAAACCTACTGAGTTTCTGTAGCATACACTGTAGATAGTATACAGTCATAGATTGCAAAGAGGATCTGGATATTGAATTAAATGGCAGGGGCAGAGCAGATTGCTTTATTCTGGAAAGTGTTAAGTTTCTTCACTATAACAACACTCAGTAAGCTCTCCATTTGTATTCCTGACTGGAGTCTTGTCAATGCTAGAGGTTTACTATCACATTGATCCTGGTCCTTGTCTTTGCAGTGGTCAGTTTTGATATGGTTTGCACTGTTAAAAGTCTGATCAATGCTGATATCTCTGGATATTAATGGTGAAGGCATCAACTATACCAATGTCAACTATACTAAGGTTGGCAGGAGGTGACTATGTAACACAAATGCTATATGCCTCTTATCACCCCAAGTCTTCCATGTTTCTTGGAGGCTGCTGCATTATTAGAGAACTCAAGATTGTAGTTATCAGAAACAGTTGCATTCCTGTCCTTATAATAAAAAATAATTGATGAAATAGCTGAAGATATTTTACCTGAGAATGCCAGCTCCTGCTGTGATACTCTAAACTATTGCAGTTGGTCTCCAACAATTATAACCACCCTTCTGCAAATAATTTGTTTCCAGACATGGGACAATATTCACGGTTATTTCAGTTTTGTTTGGATTCCTTAGTGCTGTCCTCTGCTAAATGTTGCCTTGATTGTAGGAGTGATCACTGATCTCTCATGCATTTACTTTGTATTGTCTGGAATGAAGTGGTACCAGTGGAATTGGGATGGAGTACTTGCCTGTTGTTGCTAAATGGTGCTTGATGACACTTGCCAAAACTGTCACATCACGAGCAGCAAGCTGGTAGGATGAGAATTGAATAAGTTGATTAGTCTTTTTTTTTGTTAATGCCATACCTGAGCATTGTTCCACATTAGGTGCCAACACCTTGGTTACAGCAGGAATCGCTTGCTAATTTGGTTCACAGGGCTGAAGCATCAAGTCTGCAGTTTGTTCCAAATAGGGAGCCAAGTTGTCTGGGCATTGTTGCCAATGGTGGTAATGACTTCAAGAGGCCATTCATTTGGCAGTTTTGGCCAAAATCACTTGTAAATACTTCAGCATCATCTGTTGCATAAACACATGCTGGACTCACCATGGTTGAGTACAGGATGATTGGCGGAAGCTCTTCCTTCTTTGTTGCTCATTGTTAATTATCAAACTTATTAGTACAAAGCATTTCTCTGATCTATTAATGTTGAGACTGCTTAGCCAGTTTATTTTTGATGATTGGTATGCAGCAAGCCCTTTGTTGTACTTACTAAGTTGGTGCATTATTCTGGCATGTCCTTAGAAGGCCAATTCTAGGATGTTAGTTTATCCCACAAGAACAAGGCAGTTAACAGTTCTGGGCACCATTCTATAGAAAAGTTGTGAGCACATTGGAGACAGTACAGAGGAGGTTTACAAAAAACAGGTCCAGGGATGAGGCATTTCAGTTATAAGGATAGATGGGACCGGTTTGGACGGTTCTTCTTGGCGAGAAGGTTAAAAGGTGATAGCTTAGGTCTGGATAGAATAGATATTAACAAGTCACCAGCCTGCGACCAGAGAGGCACTACTCTACTTCAGGCATGGCTGACCAGGATATATTGCTATTGACATATTGCATGGATTTACAGGTTTATAATCCAGTCCTGGACAGAGACTTGAACCTAGAGTTTCTGGTTCATGAACTGGGACAGTACTTATTACACTTCTAGATCATAAGGAAATTAGTTAACATTTATTCAGTGAGTTTCATTGTTCATCCTGTGCACATCCCTAGATGAGCAGCCATAATTTTTATTCCTTTCACATTCTGTACTTCATCCAATGGATAAAGATTAGTCCTTGTATGAACTGCTTGGAAATGTCTAAAAGTACTTAGAGGTACCAATGGAAGCATCATTATTAAAAAACTGCAAAAAAATGGAAAGTCTAAATAAGCTATTCCAAGCAGATCAGCAAACAGAAATAAAAGTTTTAATGGGTAATCCAGAACCAAAATGAGCACCTAAGTATTTGGAATCACTTTGCACTTCTAAGACAGATCTCTGGTTCAATCCTCGAGCTGATTGCAACCAGTAGGTCAATTGGGAACTATAACTGGCAGCATCACTCTAGAATGAGGAGGGAAAAAAAAAATAGGATACTTGCATCTAAATGCCATCCAGCACCTTAAAAGTGTATTCATGTCTTAATATGCTATTCAACTAAGACGTCATGATCAAACATCATGTATGTTCATAGATGAAGAACAGCCATTTAGACAAGGGTGGAGGGGTCAATTACTAAAGGACACAGGTTCAAGGTGTGGGGGGTGTGGGAGAATTAAAAGACACATGCAAGGCAAGTTTTTCACACAAAAGATGGTGAGTGCTTAGAACGCACTGCCAGAGAAGCAGACACAACAGCAGCATTCAACAGCCACCTAAACGAATATGTGAATAAGAAGGGAATAGAGGAATACGAATCCTTTAAGTGAAAACAGTTTTCGTATGGAAGGGCAAAGTTTGTCAGCGCAGGCTAGGAGGGCCAAAAGGCCTGTTCCTGTGTTGTATTGTTCTTTGTAAGGGATCAGGAGGTTGCTAGCAAATGACTGATTATGTCACCCCTCTCCACAAAGTGATAGAAAGCGAGGCAAAAATAGAATGCAGAACACAAATACATTCCCTATAGTTTCTTTTAGTTGGCTTAACAGGTTTTGTTATGGATGTGATTCTCCACATTGTATAAGAATCCAATGGCACCCATGAATCAATTATTAGACCAGCCCATAACCAACTGTACAAAAGATCTCAGAACATTTTAAGACTGTTGGTAAGAAATGCAGAAGGAATGGAAGGAAGAACCCTTTTATGCAGTGAGTGGCAATGACGTGGATATTGCTGCCCATAGGATGGAAACAATGAATATAAAAGGGAATTGGATAGGAATGTGAAGAAAATAAACTTGCAGGGATACTAGGACTGAGCACAGGAGTAGGATTAATTGAGACTGTTTCCCAGGGAGCGGGCATTAAACTGAAATAACCATTAGATAGCACCTTTTCCATCAAGCACAGAGCTAGGAAAGGGATAAAAATAAATTGGTGCTGTTCAATGAAGCTTGATTGACACCATCCAGCTACATTTATTAAATGTGTTTAGGAAGGCAGATGTAGTTCCATGGAAAACAGTCCAAGCACAAAAGACAGCTGGTAGTCACTAGAATAAACAAACATGACTGCTTTGTCACAAAGTTAGCACTTTTATTTCTCAAATACAAAAGTCATCACTCAAAATACGTATGATTATATAAAAATGATTTGTACAAAATCTTACTTGTGCGAAACTCTGAATAAATTCCACCTGTCAGTGAATGAGAAAACAACTATCATCGAGCCTGGCATAAAGATCAACGCAACTGAAAACTCGTGATGAGGTTGAATGGTGGAATTTCACATAGTATTCTTAACAGCTCTGTAGGTAAATGCAGCAACTGATATCGTGCCAAACCAAATCAGACCACAGAAGTCAGTTTTGATTTATTTTGTCAGCCGGTATCAGTGACACTAGAAATCAGAATAAGACTCCAGTAATGTAGGACTAAGGAGATTTCGTTTACTGATCGTTACCTGTGGATAAACCCCTGTCAGCCAGGTGGCAAAAGAGTCAAGTTTAACTGTAATGGGGGTCACTCTTGAACGCCAACATGGATCACTGCACATATAGGCTAGTTACTCTGGAGTGTTACTAGAATGATCATGACTGGAACTGTACCCCGAACCACTGGTTGCAGAAAAAGTGGCATCAGAAGAGCAATGCATTTGATATCCATCCCTCTCCCAATCCAGGAAGTGATCAATAATTAAGCTCATTCTAAAGCCAACACAATACAAGCAGAAGGCTATGTGCAGCTCCAGACATTACTGTCCAGGTGTTAGCTATCCAATATTTTCAAACATTGGGAATTGATGTGCCCAATATCAAGGATATAGAAATTCCATTTGCCAACTAGTCCAGGATTAGTTATGTTCTGGTTCAGCTGACAACACCTGCAAAAGATTCTTCAAAATCTCGTTGAATAGAACAGCTTAAAATTTACAACTGGGAGCAAAAACATACCATCTGTGAAAGATTTTAAATTTACGTTTTAATCATATTCTTTGGCCCTACACGCATGTAACACGTGATTCACAGGTACTTCAGGGAGAGTGGGTGTGGGTTACTTTGATTGGTTGGAGAATACAAATGACATACAAGTGCCTCAAACCATTCCCAATTTCAATTCATACAACTTCAATCAGCTAATATAGAAGAGATGGTCAGAAGGCAGTATTGTTTTAAATGTCTGTGAATGGGGAAAAATCCTCCAGCTAATCAACAGATTCAAACGTCCTTGTAGTTACTGAACTTGGTAATGATGCAGTAAGGATCAATGAAACCCAAGAAAACTTCTCCTAAGAATAACAAAATCCATAACCTCATTGACACTTAATTCAGCCACTCATTCAGGTCATGAGTACTTCAATCAAGCCACTAGACGGATAATTCAACTACTAAAGTTGCTATAGAAATATCTCTTCGCCTTTTGAAACAGCAGTGGATTTAGCATACTGGCAATCCAAATGTCTTCTGTCAGTGTATAAAAAGAAGTATTTCAATGGCAGTGGCATTGCAAAACATCCAATGAATCTTTCAAATTCTGTATCTGTTATAATACGTCTGAAAAATCGGCACACTCGTCATTTGAACCTTCCCTTCCTTTGCCAATTCCTTCCCAAAGATTGGGGCAACTGCATTCGGTAACAAAAAAAAATCCCACTTGCTGTTGATTTAGACATTCTTCAGATACTGAGTTTGAGGCCATGAATGAATATCTGCTCAGCTTGAAAGATGTTTACAATCAGAAAGCAAATCTGGAGCTTATAATATCTGATAGGCTTCTCTTCAAATTGCAGTGTCATTGGTCAGAAACAATTAGTTTCTGTATCCTATGAAGTGACATTTCCAGTCATTTATTTTAAAATGTCTTTCTCTGCACCACCCTAATATCTCCTGATCTTTTGCTCCTCTCATCACCAAGTAGCTGGTCCAAATCGCATCATTACTTTCTCCTGGTCACCAAGGTCCTTC
Source organism: Ginglymostoma cirratum (assembly GCA_024137785.1). Classification (NCBI taxonomy): domain Eukaryota; kingdom Metazoa; phylum Chordata; class Chondrichthyes; order Orectolobiformes; family Ginglymostomatidae; genus Ginglymostoma; species Ginglymostoma cirratum. The sequence goes on along the minus strand of JAHRHZ010000008.1, from coordinate 12,480,381 downwards.
TGCACTTTTTTCCGCATGTAGAATATAGGGCAATCCCGACTATTGAGAAAAGAGGAAGAAAACATAAACATGTTACACAGAATTTATAGCACAGAGACAAACCATTTGGCCCAGTGGGTTTGTGGTAGTGTTTGTACTTCACACAAGCCACTTCACACCCTGAATTCACCTACTCCAATTAACATATTATTCTATTCCTTTCTCCCTCATGTACTTACCTAGCTTCCCCCTTTGACGCACCGAGACTATCTACTTCAAATACTCTCCATGATAGTTAGTTTCATAGTCTTAACATTATCTAGGAAAGGAAATTACTCTCCGATTCAGCAGTGACTTATGTTGATGGTTCCCCAAGTTTCAGCTTCAGAACAAGTGAAAACAATCAGTTCTTTTGTTCAAGAGAGGCCCAACCAATCTGCTGGGATAACAAAAAACATAGCAGTGATCCTTAGAAATAAAAGAAGCGACTTGCTTGAACAAGGCCTTGCAGTATTGCCTGACTGTCCACACTTGATTGATTGATTGATATTACTGTCACGTGTACCGAAATACAGTGAAAAACTTTGTTTACAAGCAGTACAGGCAGATCACAGCAAGCAAAAGATATACAGATCAAAAAGACGTAGAAGCATACAGGTTACATTGCAGGCTACATTATTTGAGGCTAGAGTCCATTCAACAGTCTGATAATGGCTGGAAAGAAGCTGTTCCTGAACCTGCTTGCGCATGTGTTCAGGCTTCTGTATCTTCTGCCTGATGGAAGATGTTGTAGGAGGTCATTACCAGGCTGCGATGGGTCTTTGATGATGTTAGCCACCTTTCTGCAGCAGTGAGCCATGAAAATAGACTCCACAGATGGCAAGTTGGCTTCCGTGATGGTCTGGGCTGTGCACACCACTTTCTGTAGTTTCTTATGGTCCTGGGCAGAGCAGTTGCCATATCAGGCCGCTATGCACCCAGATAGTATGCTTTGAATACTGCATCTGTAGAAATTGGTGAGGGACCTTATGGACATGCCAAATTTCCTAAGCTGCTTGAGGAAGAAGAGGCGTTGTCGTGTCTTCTTGACTGTCGCATTTACGTAGGAAGTCCAGGACAAGTCGTTGGTTATCATCACTTCAAGAAACTTGATGCTCTTCACTTTCTCAACCTCAGTTCCGTTGATGTAGATGGGGGTGTGCTATCCTCCTTTCTTTCTGGAGTCGATGATCAGTTCTTTAGTTCTGCCGAAGTTGAGAGACATTGTTTTCATTGCACCATGTCACCAAGCATTCTATCTCCCTTCTGTATTTTGACTTGTTAGATATCCATCCCACTTCGGTGGTGTCATCAGCGAACTTGTAGATGGTGTTCATTTGGAATTTGGCAAAATAGTTGTACACAGTAGGGGGCTGAGGACGCATCCGTGGGGGACTCCAGTGTTACGTGTTATTATGGAGGAGGTGCAGTTACCTTTCCTCACTGACTGCAGCCTATGGGTCGGAAAGCGGAGGATCCAGTTGCAGTGGGTAGATCCGAGACCAAGGTCACACAGTTTTGAGATCAGTCTGGAGGGGATAATGGTGTTGAAGGTGGAGCTGTAGTCAATCAGCAGGAGTCTGATGTAGTGCCTTTGTTATCCAGATGCTGCAGGGATGAGTGCAAGGCTAGGGATATGGCATCCTCTGTGGATCTGTTACATCGGTAGCAAACTGTAAGGGATCGAGGCAGATTGGGAGACTGGAGTTGATGTGGGCCATGACCAGCCTCTCAAAACACTTCATGATTATTGAAGTCAGAGGTATTGGGTGTTGGTCATTAAGGCATACTGCATATGTTTTTTGGGTACAGGGATGATGGTGGTCTTCTTGAAGCAGGTGGGGATGTCAGCTTATAGGAAGGAGAGGTTGAAGATGTTGGTCAATACTTCCACCAGCTGGTCCGCCCAAGGTATGAGTGCTCGGGCGGGGACACCGTCCAAGCCCGTCACATTCCTTCAGTTGACTCCCAGGAAGACTAATCTGATTTCTGAAGCGTGGCAGAGAGAACAGGTGGGTCTGGGGCTGTTGGGGCAGGCATCGCCACGTCGGTGGTATTCTGCTCAGACTAAGGACAAAAAGCATTGAGTGTGACAGGGAGGGATGTGTCATTGTCCGATATCTTACACTGTTTGATTTTGTATCCCCTAATGTTGTTTAGGCCTTGCTACAGACGGCGGATGTCTGTTTGGTAGGTCTGGGCCTACACAACGCAGTCACGGTGAAAATAATAACATCCAATTTTCACTGCTTCTCTTTTAATGTTAATGTTCCCATGGGTACCTGGAGCTCCAGTACCTTGCTAAAGAGGTCACTGCTCCAACAACAAGTGCTTGCAACTATGGACCTCTTTAATGTCAATACTGATATCACACCTGCTGCGAAGGTGCAGAGAAACATTGTAACCTACGTTGTTTTGTTACTTGTATAGTACAATCTGCCTGTAAAGCACCTAAGATAGTCAACACAGAGTGGAGCTGGAGGAATACAGCAGGTCAGGCAGCATCAGAGGAGCAGCAGAGTCGACATTTCGGGCCTAGACTTCATCAGGTGTTCGTCCAGCTCTACACTGTATAGACTGTGACTCCAACATCTGCAGTTCTTGCTATCTCCAACACTTTTCACTGTATCTCGGTACATGTGACAGCAATAAATCAAATCAAATTCGATCAGATAGGATGCCCTCCATGATTTATAATTAACGTTCATGACTCAGATGAAGGAATCAAAAGTACGATTGTTAAAGTTGTGATGACACAAAAGATAAGAAAGTCGTGAAAATGACAAAAGGGGCAATGAAATATAAATGAGGTTAAATGAGTGGACAAAAATTTGGTAGATGGAGCTAAAAGTTGGCAACTCTGAACCTGACCACTTTGGCAGAAATAGAAAAGCAGCATATTATTTAAATGAAGAGAGATTGAAGACCTCGAAGGCATAGAAGGATTTAGGCCTCCATGGTATGTGAATCAGAGTTTATATGCAGGTAGAGCAAGGGATTAGGATGACAAACAAAATGTTGTCATTTATTGCAAGGGGAATGGAATATGAAGTAGGGATATTTTGCCAGTTGTTCAGGACATTGATAAGACCACATCTGGAGCACTATGTGAAGTTTTGGTGGTCTTACTTAAGATGGGATATAACTGTACAAAGTGCAGTCCAGACAAGACTCACTCAACTGCTTCCTGGGAACACAGGATTATCTTACAAGGAAAAGTTAGATAAGTTGGATTTGCATCCACTAGAGTTTAAGAAGTGATCTATTGAGACATACGAGCACCTCAGAGGACTTGACAGGATGACTGAACGGATGCTTTCCCTTGTGCGCCAGTCGAAAACAGGGAACAGAATTTCTAAGATAAAGCGTTTTCAATTTAAGATGAAGATGTGACGAAACTTTTTCTCTCAGGAAGATGCGAGTCTTTGGAACTCTCTGCTCCAAAGATCAATGGAGGCAGAGGCATTGAATATTTTTAAGTCAAAAATGGACACACAGATTTCTGACTACCAAGGGAGTCAATGGTTATGAGGCTGAAGCAGAGACTGAAAGCAGAGTTGACGCCACAATCAGATCAGCCATGATCCTGGGAGATCAGCTTTGAAGGACTGAACTACCTACTCCAGTTCCTAATTCATGTTTCTATGACTGAGGGAAACCATGTATACAGTATTGGTATTACTAGAAAATTTCCAGCACTAACTTCCTTTTCCACTTCTTCACAGTTAGCTTGGGCCCTTTTGATTTCTCATCTGATATTTCTTACAGCACCGTGGGACATATGCCTTCAGCTGCCTCAGCCTCGATCACAAGAATTTCCCTTTGAAATTGTTCCGCCTCTCCTTCTATAACACCTTCCTTAAAATCTACTTCTTTGACAAGTACTTGGATACGACCTTCAAGTTATTAACCTACAAGACTACACAGCAAGAGCATGAAAAGGAGATTAGGTTGAATGGTTCTTTTTCAGCCAGCATAGATATGGAAGGATTCACATGCTGGAAATTTTAATGATTCCATGAATAGGGAAAACCAACTGAAAAGTCAACATCAGCATTCTGTTGTTAATTAAATCTAGAACACCAGTTTGAAGCAGGACTGCCCGCGTGACTTTAGGAAGTGTGCATGCAGAATGAATAACAGGACGGGAAAGGGAAGGAAGAAATTTCATCCTCTCAGACAAAGCAAAATATAAATCCACATTTAAAATGCACTGGAGGTGACAAGTGGGAAAGGGAAGGTTGCAATGGTTTTGCAGAAAAAAAACTTGTAAATAAAGTCTAAATTTTACCACCACACTTTCACTTCCTCCTTTAGACAATAAAGCATTGTGGTGAGTGCTACCTGACTCCAACACGTCTGCATCAAACTCCCAGCCCCAAAAAAGGTGTGGGACAGTGCAGCTTTTATTAAAAAAAAATCACTGAACCTCTTTTTAAATTAGTAATGATTTATTCATCAATAAGTGTAATGAGAAAATTCACATCATGCAAGAAAGTTCTCACTTACATAGGATCTATCACGACCTCAGGACGTCTTGGAGCACTTTATAGCCAAAGATAATTTTGAGGTATACCCCTACTGTAATACTCATTATACTTTATCAGTACATTATACAGCACTGTGGGAAGTTTGGAGGTTGTGAAAGGAAAATACTTTATTCCAAAACTACCCTTTAAATCACTTCAATGTGATTTCAAAATAATTTTTACACACAGAGATCATGTTTAAGGAATTCTAGACCAATAATATTCCATACTCTGAATTTAGGTGCTGGCCGTGGCTCATTGGCACTTTTATCAGAGTCAGGTGGTTGCAAGTTCAAGCCCCAATCTAGAGACGTAAACGCAAAATCTAGGGTGATCCTCCAGTTTAGAATTGAGAGAGAAGTGCTCTGTTGGGAGGTGCAGTCCTTTGGATGAGATGCTTAACCAATATCTCACTTATCTTTTCATCAGGAATTAGAAGATCCCACTGAGCTATCAAAGAACAGCAGGAAGATACCCCCGACTTTCTAACATCTATCCCTACACCAAAATTGCTAATATAGATTAACAGCAAGTAGTAACAGCTGATGGAAGTATGAGCTTAAAATACTTCAGGATATCTCGCAAATATGAAAGGTTCTTTATAAACACAAGTAATTTCCTTATTTTTAATTTAATTATTTTAGTTGAAGCAAATTGTAGCACTCTACTGACAGTCAGCTCACAATAGCTCACAGTCAAATCAAGATGTTTCTCTAGGAACAAATTACTGCAGATGCTAGAATCTGTACTGAAAACAAATGTTGGAGAGATAACAGTGGGTCAGGCAGCATCTGTGGAGACAGAGCAAGCTAACGTTTTATGACAACTCTTCACTCGAAACGTGAGATGTTTCTGTCCTACATGACCACCTCTTCAGATGGCCCTTAGTCATTGCTGCAATGTTAGGATAATAGCTTCCATTGTACAGCAGAAAGCAAAACATTGAATCACAAAACCCATTTGTCATTACCGTGAATCACTGAACACGAAGTTTCATTCTTCACTTCGTCTCATGTTTTTGTTTCAAATACAGTGCACAAATCTCACCCTTTCATTGGATATTACTATGCTACAGAAAATTAAACAGCGCTTTGATTTACGATCATCACAGAAACTTGTCTGGAAACATAAATCATGCCCATTGGCCATGAAGGCATCATAAATGACGATCTTAAGCCAGAGATTTCTCAACAAGCATGAATCTTTCTCAAGTACCCAATTACCTCAGAGCTGAGACAACCACTGTAAGTTATGACAGCTCATCTTAACGAGAACATTAAAAGAGCAAGCAAGTTTGGAATTGGAAGTGGAGGGAAGGAAGAGTTACATGCAAAGGTGAGTACGGTATGTGGAGGAAAATGCAAAATTATTAGACAGACTATTTAGTCTGACTCCGTTATAAGACTGATCAACTCATCGTATGTTATAATTGTTCATGATCAAAATTAAAACACAATCGTTTTTGGTTTTAAGTTCTAACTTTAGCATTTTGAATTAGGTGAAAGAAAAGCTAGAAGCCAAGAGAATTAAGAAATTTACTTATGTTTTAAACATCACTAAAACACACATCGATACCCTGTAAAATACAAGTCTCAGTACTTCATGATATACATCCACAACCAACTAAGCAACACAAACCCCAAAGCAACTCTCCACTAAATTTAGTACTGAAATGACTGTTCATTGTACTATGCCTCACCCATACAGCTCATAATATGTGCAACAACACCACATGTGATGTGCCCACATCTCTGGGCTAAATCTTCAGCGTAAAAGAAGTGGGAATTCATGATTGTTAATATTAAAATTAATACAGAATGAATTTTAACCAATCCACTAAAATCAAGTTTGGGAATATAATGAAAATTATTCAAATTGCTTTAATTAATCTAACCACATTTCTCTATCCACCTGCCTTACAAATATTCAGTTGTTCCTCAAACCCTTTATTACATACTCCCTAAGTGTTTTCTCTGGTTTGATAAATCAACTATATTGTCTACTTTTTAAATAGTTCATGGTGCTTCAGTTGACTTTATTGCTGCTGTTTGTATCTACCATCATCAGGAGATCTGCTGCCATGCCTCCATGTCTTGCACTATTCCCTCACATTTACCACAGTTCGAATGAAACTTCTGTGATGTTCCTCAACCAACTATGCTTAAGTTATACCCTCTTTCTGCTGTCCTCCACTTTGCCGCATAGAAGAGATTTCTGTTGCTTTTCAGATCAGATGGCAGAAATACTTAAATGTCATTTTCTGGATGTTACGTTATAACAGACTTTTTTTCTCTTGCAATTTCAAGCATCACTCATCTCATGGCTTGGTATTTTAAGCACATGACCCAGCATCCACATAGTTTCCTCATATCTTAGATCCCTAAAGAGTGTGACACATATCTGAGTTGACCCACACGATAACTCAAAGATCATTCAAAGACTTTTCCAGTAGTAGGTTATTTGATTTTGCATCATGGTTAGCCTTCAGCTTCCAATACAATCTTGTACATCAACACTATATTCTTGGGGTTAAGGAGTTTTGTCAGAACTGTAGTAGATAAGGTTGCGATCAAGTTGGACCAACAACATGAGAAGGGCATTACTGGATACATTCCACTATGCTAAAAGTAACTGGGGACAGGCAGCCTAGTACCCATATCACAGCAAACCATTAGTGTAGGAGGGAGGAGAATTAGTGCAAGCAGTGAAAAAGGGAAGTGCTTTGAAAATATAAATTATTTACCCAGAATTGTCATTCGTTGAAACACTGAATAAAAATACAAATTGAGTACTAACATTTTCTAGACATTGGCCCTGGAGCTGTGTGGAGTTATGGGATGAAAAATGAAAAAACAGGAAATCATCGCAGTGAAATGATTAAGAGGGAAGACAGAACGATGAAACATGCAAAGTGAAGCCAAGCTTGGGATGTGAAAACCTGCAGTCATCAGAGGATTGGAAGGCGAAGCAAGGTTTAGAAGTTCTACAAGTCTAAGCCCCAGTTAGGGACAAACTCAAAAGTCAGAACTGGAGTCAGCTAAGTAGCAGCTTTGTAAGAAGGAAAACCATCAGAGGGAGCAAAAAACTGTTTTCTTACCTGGTACAAAGCACGTCCTCATGCAAACTACCCTGACATCGTTGGCATTGAGTCCACAAGCGTGAAAACTTCTCCTCTAGTAGCTTCAGCTGAGATACCTGAAAATGACAAAATGGGTTTACAAGGAATAGAACAGATAACAGCAATACAGAATGAAGTTACACCTAGATAAATCCAAGTTTTGCAGTTAAGCAGATTTATGCAGCTTTCTTTTCAGTGTAAAAACAGCATAATCTTATAAGGAGTAACAAGAGAAAAATCACAAATGGTAGCTTATCTTTTTTTGATACATCCACACACACACACACTAAAATCACACGTTTGAGAACACTTCAAGTCAATTTGCTCATTGCAGTGCAACTGCTGGTGAGAGGCCATAAATATTGATCAACACTTCCATTTATATGTACAGAAACAAGATCACAATACATGACATTAAAACGGAAACTGAACACCAGTACAATTACTCCCTTGTAACCACACCACCTAATCTTGAATGTGCTTTGCTTGCAAACAACTGGTATATTATAAAGTGTGCATAGGACACCCAGTTGTTGTCCACAAATTTTACTACTCCTTGTCATTTCATTACACCAATAAACCAACCATTAAAAGTTGCTATGTCAACATTTCCAATTCAATGTAATCCTGTTGGCTAGCACAATGATTGCAGGTTGCAGATACTGAATGGTTGTAACATCCTCTCAACTCAATTACCTGTTTATTTGAAAAATGAAGCAATACAAATTCAAATAAAACATGAAAAGGACAAGACCTTTTATTAGAGTCTTATCTTTCAAATGGTAACTTGTCTACTATTCAATTCCCTATCCTACTCTTTTCTGATAGCAAGAGAGTCAGTCCATTACCAAAGCTACCATGTATAAAACACTTACTTTCATGAAGTGCTTCACGGCTGCTGACCCCTTGTAGAGTTAAATCCAGCAAAAATTAGTGTCTCTGGAGAAAAATAATGTGTCTGACTTCAACATAACTTTATTGAAAATAGGATTACTAGTTAAAAGGTCTGAGATGAATTTAAAGCAAGAACTCAACCTGGCAATTCATGTGATAGGCACCCCCTTGCAAGGTTTGCTCTTCTTGTGTATAGTGTCACTTGAATCTTTCAAGTGGACTGCAGTGTTGTAAACTCTCAAGTATTTGCTTATGCTCCAAATCTCTAACTCACCATTCATTCTCCTGCTTTCAAAATATCAGCTGAGAAAAAACAATGTACCCAGCTCTGTACTCAAAGGCAAGTTTAAAGTCAGAATCCTTTGTTTCTTTACAGGGGAGACAATGGCAGTGGTAATGTCACTGAAATAGCAAACTCGAACCCAAGGCTAATACTCTGGTAATTTGGATTCATCCAACTGTGGCAGATGGCAAAAACTGAATTCAGCAAGAACTAGAAAAAACGGGGCCTAATATGACCACCACTGATCACTGTAAAAAGCCATCTGGTTCACTAATATCCTTTGGGGAAGTAATCTGTTGTCCTTACGTGGACTGGACCACGTGACTCCAGAACCACACCGATGTGCTTGGCTCTTAACTGCCCTTCAGGCAATTAGTGACCGTCAATAAATGCTGACATCCATGAATAACTTTTTCAAAATACAAGTTGAAGACAGAAACAAATGACCATGTTACAGATTGACACAGCACAGAAAGAGGTTATTCTGTGCATCATACCACTGCTGGTTCTTTCAAAGAGCTATCCAATTAATCCTAATCTCCTACAAAAACAGAATTTGCAGGAGAAAATCAGCAAGTCTGGCAGCATCTGTGGAGCAAAAGTAGGGTAACTGCTTTGGGTCCAGTGACCCTTCATTAGAACCTGAGTTTCTCCAGCAATTTCTGTATTTGTTTAATATTTCCAGTATCTGCAGCTCTTGGTTTTATTTAATTCCCTTTATCAATACTGGGGAATAAACAGAGGATGTATTTTCAAAAATATCACAAACTATGCAAATTAGAAAAAGTTACCTCCTTCTGGTACAACTCGGACTGACGGCATTTGCAGTAACTGCATACAGCACCTGAAGAAAAGCAGGTTAAGATTAAGTTAAATTTGCAGTCTCCTTCTAGTTAAGTAGTGCAGAATTATAAAGAGAGATGCTATAAAGGCTTGAAACTTGCACATAAACTGTGATTGGGACAACTAATGATTTACAAACAACAGTTGTAAATAGGAAGAGGGAAGACCATTCAACTCTTCACAGGAATTAAACAAGGTTGATCCATATCTCAATTCCTGTTCATTCTGCAATCCTTCATTTCCAGTGTCGAACAAAAATCTATCAAGTTTTGAAATTTATTTAAAATGCCATGCAGCTGCCAGAGCAAACGAGGGAATAGTATGTTCCAGATTTCAATTACCTTTTATATGAAGTAGACGACTAAACATAATTTTAAAATTCTGATGCAAGATCAGTGATCTGAAGTGTTAGCTCTTTCTCCATTCACTGATGCTGCCTGATCTGCTCAGCATTCCTTGCACTTTTGCGTTTGATTTCATAATTTACAACAACTGTAGTATTTTAATACTAACATTTAAGCAAGAATTAGAAAAGGAGACAGTGGACAGAGAAATGGGCGGAGATATTCTCGGCTCAGTGCAGTTAATAGACTTGTTGACTTCCTTTTGTAGTGTAATATTTCTGATTCTTTAAAATCTTACAGAAAAATGCTGGAACACACACCTTATCAACAAAGTAAGAACATCTAGGATGACTAGCTAGTAGTTCTCTCCAAATATTAAATTATTTTTGACCCTTTTCAAGTAGTAATGCTATTATTGAGCTCCATTTTATCCTTTCTGAGAGATCTGGAAAAGCCAGCATTCATTGCCTATTCCTAACTGTATTTTGTACCTCTGCAGTCCATATAGTACACTTCAGGTTGTTCAGGAGGGAATTCTAGGCTTTTGACCCAGCAATGAACAAACATCGATACATTCCCAAGATGAAATAGTATAAAGCTTGGACAGGCAGTGGTGTTCCCTTGAGTTTGCTGTTCTTATCATTCCAGGTGATAAAGATCACAGGTTTGAAAGTGCTATTGAAGAAGCCTTGCCAAGCTGCTGTATTTCATCTTATGTGTGGTATGCCAGAGTATGTTGTTGCTGAAATGAGTATATGTTTAAAGTGGTGAATGGGGTGTCAATCAAGGGGCCACTTTGTCCTTTGTCAATTGTTTTGAGTGTTAAACTGCAATCATGCAGGCAAGTAGAACTTGTTTCACCATTCTTCCAATTTGGTGCCTTGTAGATGATGGAAAATTTTAGGGGAGTCAAGTCAGTCACTCACCATAGAATTTCCAATCTTTGACTGCTGTTACAACTAACATGTTTAAGGGGTTGGTCTGGTTCAGTTTTTTGTCTTTGTTTCCCTTGATGATCATACGAGTTTTCTGCTGAGCTTCAGCTCTGGTCTTCACTCCACAGTTGATTATTCATCAGCTACCCAGTGGAAGCAATGGCTGGCTACTCAGCTACAATGTGTACTAAAGCTTAGTCAAATCTTGCCTTCAATACCTGTAGGTGCACCCTTTTGTCAATGATCACACCTGAATCAAAGGCATGCCCCCTGTTTACTATTCAATAGCCAGGCTTTCAACTGCCTGGAGCCAATTTACTCCACAGAACATTCTGTAGCCTGCTTCTCTTTGAAGTTGCTCCTCAAAACTGACCTCTGGTGAAATGTTTTGTCACCAGCTCCAATATTGATGGCTCGGTGTCATATTTTGTCTGATTATATTGCTGAGAAGTGTCATGGGCATTTTTAGTCCTTAAAGGTGCTATACAAATGCCAATCATATCTGCAACTATTTTTTTGATCAGACTAACCTGGCAGCTTCCCCATACCTGAAGCAATAAACACCCCAATCTGAAAACTGAACCATTTCAAAAACAAGATAACAAGCATGGGGCTGGATGAACACAACAGGTCAAGCAGCATCATAGGAGCAGAAAAACTTGACATTTCGGGCCGAGACCCTTCATCAGAAATGGGGGAGGGGAAGAGGGTTCTGAAATAAATAGGGAGAGAGGGGGAGGCGGACAGAGGATGGATAGAGGAGAGGATAGGTGGAGAGGAGGCAGACAAGTCGAAGAGGCGGGGATGGAGCCAGTAAAGGTGAGTGTAGGGAGGTGGGTAGGGAGGAGATAGGTCAGTCCAGGGAGGACGGACAGGTCAAGGGGGCGGGATGATGTTAGTAGACAGGAGATGGGGGTGCGGCTTGAGGTGAGAGGAAAAACAGGTTAGGGAGGTGGAGATGAGCTGGGCTGGTTTTGGGATGCGGTTGGGGGAGGGGAGATTTTGAAGCTTGTGAAATCCACATTGATGCCATTGGGCTGCAGGGTTCCCAGGCTGAATATGATTTGCTGTTCCTGCAGCCTTCGGGTGGCATCACTGTGGCATTGCAGGAGGCCCAGGATGGACATGTCGTCTGAGGAATGGGAGGGGGAGTTGAAATGGTTCGTGACTGGGAGGTGCAGTTGTTTGTTGCGAACTGAGCGCAGGAGTTCTGCAAAGCGGTCCCCAAGCCGCCGCTTGGTTTCCCCGATGTAGAGGTAGCCACAACAGGTACAGCGGATGCAGTATACCACATTGGCAGATGTGCAGGTGAACCTCTGCCTGATGTGGAAAGTCTTCTTGGGGCCTGGGATTGGGGTGAGGGAGGAGGTGTGGGGGCAGGTGTAGCACTTCCTGCGGTTGCAGGGAAAAGTGCCGGGTGTGGTGGGGCTGGAGGGGAGTGTGGAGCGGACAAGGGAGTCGCGGAGGGAGTGGTCCCTCCGGAAGGCAGATAAGGGTGGGGAGGGAAAAATGCCTTTGGTGGTGGGGTCTGATTGTAGATGGCGGAAGTGTCGGAGGATGATGCGTTGGATCCGGAGGTTGGTGGGGTGGTATG